>CAIGQW010001014.1:3552098-3574385 GCA_903798125.1 Danio choprae
CCGAAACGAAAATTTCAGACGGCATTTAGAGGTTTTTGCATCTAAACTCTTCATATGTTCTTTTGGTTCAACAGAAGAAAGAAACTCTTTCTACATTCGCCTATACATCATGCTCGATAGTTCAAATGCTTCACAAACATAGCATACCTGTTCTCTGTGTGTTTCAGGATGATATGCTGGAAGACGCTCCTCTCTCCATGTACAGCTACTGAGAAAACACGGAGCGCTCAACACAAACAGACACCGTTAGACAAACAGGACTAAATGTCGTCGGCTTTTCTTGCACTTTATGTGAGGTATTGGAAAGGGTCTGTGACGTCTTCATCAGTTTCTCTGATAGTCGTTTCGTCTGCATCCACTTCAGCGCTTGTTTTTGCGTCTAATCCTACAATTAACCTGCTGCTTTGTTTGTTTTCTGATCAAGTCTTTTGTTAAAGCAATGCTCGGTTCTCAATGTTATACTGTACATCCTCCAAGTCAGCATTGATCGTGATTACTGAAATGCACTTATGATTAAAAAAAAAAGCCGTAAATAGTCATATAATATTGATGTTAACTTGAGACTAATGTGATAAAACTGCAGGATTCAGACTGCAGGATTTTCAAAGTAGTGGCGTCACAGATGTTTTCACACTGCATGACTATCTGGGGCAGCATTCCGTCGCTGCTGTTTACACTGAAAGATGGATCGGCGACAGGGAGTTTCACACTGCATGACCTTACAATAGGAGAATCGCCGACAACTTTGTCTCGGTTCACAAACTACGTCTCATAACCAAACATATGCGAGAAGTGACATGAAAACAACGTGAGGTCATGTAGTATATATTTTATTATTAACTACATAATGAGAAAGAAGCCTTTAGCGGGGTAGTGTATGCACAGTGCATCCGAAGAGTATTCATAGCGCTTCACTTTTTCCACATTGTTTTATGTTACAGCCTTATTCTAAAATGGATTAAATTAATTTATTTCCTCAACATTCTACACACAATCCCCCATAATGACAATGTGGAAAAAGAGTTTTTGAAATTGTTGCAAATTTATTAAAAATCAAAACGCTGAAGAATCACATGTACATCAGTATTCACAGCCTTTGCTCAATACTTTGTTGATGCACCTTTGGCAGCAATTACAGCCTCAAGTCTGTTTGAATATGATGCCACAAGCTTGGCACACCTGTCTTTGGGAACTTTTGCCCATTCCTCTTGGCAGTACCTCTCAAGCTCTATCGGGTTGGATGGGAAGCGACGGTGTACAGCCATTTTCAGATCTCTCCAGAGATGTTCAGTAGGATTTAGATCTGGGCTCTGGCTGAGCCACTCAAGGACATTCACTGAGTTGTTGTAAAGCCACTCCATTGATATTTTGGCTGTGTGCTTTGGGTCATTGTCCTGCTGCAATATGAACCGTTGCCTCAGCCTGAGGTCAAGAGCACTCTGAAGCAGGTTTTCATTCAGGATGTCTCTGTACATTGCTGCACGCATCTTTCCCTCTATCCTGACTAGTCTTCCAGTTCCTGCTGCTGAAAACCACCATGCTTCACTGTAGGGATGGTATTAGCCTGGTGATGAGCGGTGCCTGGTTTTCTACAAATGTAACGCCTGGCATTCACTTAATTCAGACCAGAGAATTTTATTTCTTATGGTCTGAGAGTCCTTCAGATGCCTTTTGGAATATTCCAGGCAGGCTGCTATGTGCCCTTTACTAAGGAGTGGCTTCCGTCTGGCCACTCTACCATACAGGGCTGATTGGTGGATTGCTGCACAGATGGTTGTCCTTCTGTAAGGTTCTCCTCTCTCCACAGAAGAACGCTGGAGCTCAGACAGAGTAACCATCGGGTTATTGATCACCTCCCTGACTAAGGTCCTTCTCCCTGATCACTCAGCTTAGATGGCCGGCCAGCTCTAGGAAGAGTCCTAGTGGTTCCAAACATCTTCCACTTACGGATGATGGAGGCCACTGTGCTCATTAGAACTTTCAGAGCAGCAGAAATTTTTCTGTAACCTTCCCCATCCTTGTGCCTCGAGACAATCCTGTCTCGGAGGTCTACAGACAATTCCTTTGTCTTCATGCTTGGTTTGTGCTTTGTCATGCACTGTCAACCCTGGGACCTTATATAGGCAGGTGTATGCCTCTTCAACTCATGTCCATCAACTGAATTTATCACAGGTGAACTCCAATGAAGCTGCTGAAACATCTCAAGAATGATCAGTGGAAACAGAATGTACCTGAGCTCAACTTAGAGCTTCACGGCAAAGGCTGTGAATACTGATGTACATGTGATCTTTCAGGTTTTTTTTTAATAAATTTGCAACAATTTCAAAAAAGCTTTTACCACATTGTCATTATGGGGGATTGTGTGTAGAATGTTGAGGAAATAAATGGAATAAGTTGGAATAAGGCTGTAACATTAAAAAACATGTGGAAAAAGCGAAGTGCTGTGAATACTTTCCTGATGCACTGTATGTACTTATTTTGCTCACCTGGCTTTTGAAGGGAATTAGCAATTTCTCTTCAGCTTTTTTTCTTTTTCCACCCGGTTGTGGTATTGATCAGACGACACGTCAAACAGACACGGTGCTCCTGCCAAATCTCTACTAGATTTTCCATCCATTTTTTGGGTCCAAATAGACAGAAAAGAAGCCCTTAACTTCTCCCCCAACCTCCCGCTGGCCTGCAGATACCCATAATAGTGGATGCTGCTCTCTCATTGGATGTAGGTAATCGTCGATGTTATTTTCAATCAGAGCACATTTCACACAGCATGATTTTCAATATCTGACAGGTGTCGGCGACTCAGCGGTGATTCTCTCAGATCACCCCTCTAATAGTTCACGCTGTGTGATTGTTACTCACGTGAACGAGCACCGATTTGCCTGTGATTTCAGGCATTTGTCGTCGATTTCTCAAAACCTGTCGGAGAGTCAAAATCGGGGCTAAAATCATGCAGTCGGCATAAGTTATATTTAGATTCCAGTAACTTTAGCACGACACACACAAATAGACTTCCACAATAAGTGTATTATTACTGTAAACTGATTTCTGCATGTTTTTTTACAGTTTGATGGGGGAAATTAAGCCCGAGCATTTCTTTAATACTGTGTGAACAGCTATTTTCCAGTCTTTAATGTGTCCTCAAGTTTCCTAAAAAAAAATGTACTTTTTGTCAGTCATGCAAATGTTAATTTATCTTTAAGCAAAAACGTTTAATATTTTATTCAACTGCAATATTGTGAAATGCACAATTGTCTCTCTAAGTCAAATGATCAGGTGTGTATTTGTGTGCATTTTGACAGATACCGTAGAAACAGAAACTAAACACTAATTCATGCACACTAGGTAAATAGCCATAATTTGAATGCTTTTCTTGTGCCTGAAATGTTTTATAAAACCTGAGAACAAAAAAACTTAGACTGTCTTTTATCAGTTGGCTAAAGTCAACAATACGGTATTTTCATTTTCGCGACGTATCGGCTGATGGATGTGTGACATTGTTTACTTTGAGTAATAACTTGTGAGAGTGGATTTAAAGATGTTGTTGTTTTTTTTATCTAATAAATGGCTTTAAAATACACACCAAGTCTTCTTGAAATGTGGCTTACAACACAACTACTACAATTAATAAAGGAGGGCGGCACGGTGGCTCAGCGGTTAGCACTGTCACCTCAAAGCAAGAAGGTCGCTGGTTCGAGTCTCGCCTGGGTCAGTTGGCATTTCAGTGTGGAGTTTGCGTGTTCTCCCCGTGTTGGCGTGGGTTTCCTCCGGGTGCTCTGGTTTCCCTCACAGTCCAAACACACGCGCTATAGGTGAATTGGATGTGCTAAATTGGTCGTAGTGTATGAGTATGTGTGAATGACAGATTGTGAGAGACTCAAACCAGCAACTTTCTTGCTGTGAGGTGGAAGTGCTAACCACTAAGCCACCGTGCCACCATTAAATGATCATTTAATAAAAAAATACAAATAATTGGCGTGCCTATTTTGTGTCTGACACATTAAATATAGCATTTTTAAAATATTGATTTATTTTAACATGCGAACAACAGCATACTAACAACAGAACTTGGATATATCATCAAACGTTCACGCACCTGCTGTGTTAGCTAATACCTCAATTCCAGAAATACTACACAGTCAACGCAATGTCAAAATCTGTATCAAAATCTGTGGGAATCCCGGATTTTACAACAATCCAGCCATCGTGACTGACATGAACTGCTGCAACACTGCTTTCAGCCTACCTAATCAATGCACAAGAACTTTCTCCACTTCCTCTAGTAGCAGCTGTTGGTTTATTGGCCTTTGGGGTCAGAGGTCACTGAGAGTGAGATCTGGAGGACTGTCTGAAACTCTGTCCAGCACTTCAGCATCATTCTCCAGGTCACTATCAAGCTCACTTCCTGGATCGCTGAGGTCACTTCCTGACAGATCTGAGTTTAGATGGACACGGCGGCGCCTCCTCCTGGTTGTGTGTTTGTGTGTGTGTGTGTGTGTGTGTGTGTGTGTGTGTGTGTGTGTGTGTGTGTGTGTGTGTGTGTGTGTGTGTGTGTGTAAACCAGGATCTCTTACAGTGGGATTTGCAGGTTAAATGAAAATCAAAAAATATGTCAAATAAATAAAAATAAACAATGCTCTCCTGTTGTCAGGGTATTTATCATTAAGCAAACCAAAGCAAGCTATTACTTAGTAATGTTGAAATAAAATCAACATTAAATGAAATGAAGGGGGCACGGTGACTCAGTGGTTAGCACTGTCGCCTCACAGCAAGATGGTCGTTGGTTCGAGCCCCGGCTGAGTCAGCGGGCATTTCTGTGTGGAGTTTGCATGTTCTCCTCACGTTGGCGTGGGTTTCCTCCGGGTGCTCCGGTTTCCACCCTGAATCTATCCCTGCAGAAATGCGCAGAATTTGCATAGATATTATTTTTTGATTTCATGTTTTAAGTTTTTAGTTATACTCCCAAAATCATTCATTCATTCTCCTTCGGCTTAGTGCCTTTATTCATCAGAGGTCGCCACAGTGGAATGAACCGCCAACTTATCCAGCATATGTTTTACACAGCGGATGCCCTTCCAGCTGCAACCCAGTACTGGGAAATACCCATACACTCTCATTCACACTCATACACTACGGCCAATTTAGTTTATTCAATTCACCTATAACACATGTGTTTGGACTGTGGGGGAAACCGGAGCACCCAGAGGAAACCCACGCGAACACGGGGAGAACATCCAAACTCCACACAGAAATGTCAACTGACCCAGCCGGGACTCGAACCAGCGACCTTCTTGCTTTGAGGTAACAGTGCTAACCACTGAGCCACCATGTTGCCCACTCCCAAAATCATTCTGTGCAAATCTGCAGATTGTTTTTCCCATAAAATTCTGCACGTAAATAGCAAAAAAGATGCACAGACTCTGTCTGGTCCTGCCTATTCACCTGTTTCCTCCAGCCAGGACGGATCCAGTTCATCAGAGCTGATCTCCGCCAAACTCGGTGTGGGACTGAGATCATACTCTGAGCCTGAAGAGACGAGCCTCTCAGGCCTCGTCTGCACCGCTGACACTGCTAACACAGGTGAAAGAAAAAATTAACACAACACATGCAAAGAGAGCCAATGCGCACAAATCTTACAGGAGAGGAAGCCAATTTCATCCCAAATATTAGCGAGAAGCCAGATCAGGAATCCAAATGGCATCAATGGAAAAAAACACAAAAGTAGATGACATTTCTCTTTAAAGTCTGCATGAACCTGAAGGGTGACTGTTTGTTTTTTGTATTGTGATGCAGTTCATAGAGAAACGGAATATTAAATGAGAAAACAGTGGGCGTGGCTTGTTTTTTCTACTGCGAGCTGATTGGATGTAGTAAAGTTGGCATTTCATTCAAAAAGATCAGGAAAAGGGCTTTGGGAGAGTTATTACAACCTAACAGACTCCTCCTGCTCACCATTTCTGTTTGCTGTCATAGCGCTGACAGCTGGAGGGGCGTGGCTAAGTATGTTAGCCACACCCAATTCCTCAGACTGAACTGATCTGAAAATTGAACTGAAAACAAACAGGAAGTGCATTTTCAGATTTGAATTATGGATTACAAGGGCAAACTATTGTTTTTTTCTTAATGGCACGCACAGATGAATTGTTCGCCACATAACTAGCAATGTGAGCTAACAAAATCAATAATGGTTAGTTTTGATTTTATGTGCACTTTAAAAAGGCTCATGATATGTGAAACTAAAGTTGCCTTGATCATTTGACATATAAAGGTGGGTGTAATAAAGTGTGTTTCTTGCGGTCCCATGAGCTCATACGTGATTTTTTTTTCTCACTGGAAGAAGTCAAATGGAAATTGTAGATGCTTGTATAGTTATGTTTGATATTGTGTGAGAGGAACTTATGAGCTGATCATGAGCTCCCGGTCATTTTTAAACATGTCAAAATGTTCAAGAGCTTTTGGATTGAATTTGTTGACAGTAAAGAATGGTGGTCATCTGTTTTTGCAAACTAACTCTTCATTTTAGACAGATAGATAAGTAGATAGATGTTTTTTGTCTAAAAAAACTTCATTAACCCTCCTGTTGTCTAATAATTCTGTATACATCATTCGACCTTTACATTAAAAACAATCCGCCTTCACTAAATCTGTCAAATAAAGCAGATCAATTTCATTTCAATCCTCAAATCTATTTTGCATGAAGAAACAACCTCATCTTCATCACAAACTCTGTGATTGATTCGGTTTTCCCTCGTTAGTGTGCAGTTTTTCATCTGTGTTTAATCAGTGGGCAACACTTGTTTCTTGACTGAAGTAAAGAATGTTTTTTTTAATGCTTAAGTATCTGCAGAAATGTAAAAAGTTATAGGAAAGACAGTATTTAAAATAATGCACAATTCTTATTGTGTGTGTTGGAGTGTGCATGTGTGTGTCAGTAGTTTTTGTGGTGTAAAAATGGTTTTATAGCTGGCAGGTCAAAATTGACCCAAAGGACAACCGTTGTACCCTAAATCTGTACAGCCTTCATGACAAGAAATTATTAATTTTGGGGGGTTATTTTAGAGAAAGCCACCAAACATCACAATGATAAAAACATTGTTTAAGATTTTTTTCTGCTGTTGAAATGGTGACCCGTTTGTCAACAGGAGGGTTAACATTATAAGTGAACCTGAAGGAACATAATCAAATTAAAGCTGCAAGCAGCGATGAAAGGGACCTCGCACCCGGTCTCACCGCCACCCGGTGGCCGTAGTATGACACATAGCAGCTTAAATTATTATTGTCCGCTGTTCTATGTTAAAAAACCTGAGAAAATCACAGATTTATGCCAAACTTCCTTCTGTCAGCAGGTGGCGCTATGACTGAGACTCAATATTGGCACGTAGATGTCTTCATGAGAGGAATCTCATTGAACCTGTGCATTTTCAGGCAGATCAGATATTGTTTGGTTGAGTTATAAGTGCTTCCTCCTCATTGCACTTTCTCAGTCCGCCACGGACACGCCCCTCAGCGAAAACTCTAGATCTTCACAATTTAACATCACAAAGGCCTTTAGACTAAACTAACGAAACATGGATTCGATGGGATTAAATTTAAAGGAGGAGTTTGTTACACTGTAAAACGTGTCACTTCCTGTTGCCAGCAGGTGGCGCTATATCTGTATCTGGTTATTGGCATGTCAATGTGTTTAAGTCAGGACTGTTATCGTACATGGAATTTGAATCAGATCAGACAATGTATGCCTGAGTTATAACAACTTCCTGTTTCGTGGTGAATCGTCAAAGTTTGAGAGGCCGCCACGGACAAGCCCTTTGACGAAAACTCTAGATCTTCGCAATTTAACATCGCCAAGGCGGTGTTGATCCGATAAATTCCCTAGGAGGAGTTTGTTCAAATACCACGCCTGGAAATGGCAAAAACTGCACTTTTTCGCCAGAGGAAGTTAAAAATATCCGACTTCCTGTTGGGTTTGAGATTTCCCTCCAAGAGACTTTTTTGTAGGGTTTTGGCATTTTTGATGTGTGTGCCAATTTTCGTACGTGTGCGTGAAACGTGGCTCGGGGGCCAGTCCGTCAAATGTGCATAGGTGGCGCTGACTAGTCATTTTGCCACACCCACTTCCGAAACCTATAATGAACGTAAATTTTCGCCACTTCTGGTGCTGGTGCAAACTTTGGTGAGTTTTCGATCATGTTTAGACCCTCAAAATCGCAATTCATTCCGGAGAAGAATAAACAACACAATTCCAATAGGGCCTATGCACCGTAGGTGCTCGGTCCCTCATAATCATGTAGACATCTGTGTGTCACCTGGTTTGTGTTGTACATGTGCAGGTGAAGGATGAGCATCTCTCAGCACAAGACCTCGCACCTCGTCCTTCAGCTCGGAGACACTGACTCTGAAACACACACACACCCTTCAGAGTTCTCATTAACCGAAAGCATGAAAAAAAGCACAAATAAGCATTCCCTGAAATACAATCAAATGATGTCATTATCGATAGGTTAAAATTAACTCGAATTTTGCGTAGCTTATCAGTGAGCTATCTGTGTATCAGTGAACTATCACTGAAATCTGTGTAGTAAACTCTGCTCCATCAGAACGCATGCGCTGGAGGTTTACCAGAACTGGCTTTACTGACAAAATGTGGACGAAAATCACCTCGATTAAACCACCCTGACCTAAACTCACACTCAGAAGATCCTTGAGACCGGGGCTCCCTCCTGTTTCATAGGGGGAGAGGGGAGTCTGAGCTTAGGTACAGTGCCTATAGAAAATCATCATACCCTGTGAAAATCTATACCTTTACTCACATTACACCCTTCTTTCCAAAGACCTTCGATATAAAGTTGTAGAAAGGCACAGGTTAGGAGAAGGCTACAAAAACATTTCAAAGGCTGGAAAAGCTATTTGGATTGTGATTTAATTTCAGGCTGTATGACAAATAAAGTAATCGTTTCAAAGGGGTATGATGACTTTCTATAGGCAATGTAGGTCTCGAGAACTCCCCTGTATTATGCTAGGAAAAAAGGGGGAGGAGTCGGGGTGGATGGGGAGGATTCTTCAAGACGAAGATGGCTAAGGAAAGGAAATCTGGTTATTTATGCGTGATTTGGAATCATCTGATCGCTAATGCGGGACCAGCCGTGGTCAATCATAAGCATGTGATTCTCTCGAAATTAGTTTATAAATAAACTTCCCTAAAAATAATAAAACATTATTGACATTTAAACATAATACAATCCAATTCAAGACCATAACAAAAATGTCATATCAGTTCTATTGAAACTTCCTCTTGTAGTGTACTATTCACTGGACCCTTTTCACATCTGCGGGTTTCTGAGCAGTGAAGTCGTCATAGTCGGGTAAACGTTGAGCACAGTAAAAGGGAGAGTACAACAAATTATTTATTTTGCATTCCTATTTGCTGAAATAACCAAAGAAAAACTCCACGATGGTGTTATCAAGACTTTCAGGAAAAGGGAAAACAATTGTGTGAGACTGATAACGGCTGCCAGAAGAGAAAACAAGGTCAACTATACTGTCCCGCACCCATAGATGCTGCATTAGAAACGCCTCACATAAGTGGTCATTTTTGTAATTTGATGTAAAATAATACAAAGTATAGCTTGTAAATGTATGTAATATTATAAACAAAATATAAATATTACAAACCTTCAAGGACTTAAGATGCTGTCTTGTGAAAATGAACATTGTTGTGAAAAGGGTCCCTTACCTGACGTCGCGCACTTCCTGTTGAGTGTGCTGGTATTGCGACACCATCCGAGCGAGATCAAAACTGTGTGTGCGGTACGAGTCAGTAAAACTCTCTAACATCTGCAGAATACAAACATCCACTGAACAATAAAATGACCACACCAGCAACTCATAAACACACGTCTAAATGTCTTTTGCATAAATTAAACTCCATGTCAGCTTCTTCACATACAAAAATATATATTGTAACTACATATCTGAGAATGCCTGTGTCGATCGGAATCAGAAATTGCAGGAATATTTAGGAAAAAATATTATATGAATGTTTTAAAATAATTTATTCCTGTTATTCATTTTCATTTCGGCTTAGTCCCTTTATTAATCTGGGGTCGCCACAGCGGGAATGAACCGCCAACTTATCCAGCATATGTTTTATGCAGCGGATGCCCTTCCAGCTGCAACCCAGTACTGGTAAACCTTGCTGTGAGGCAAACGTGCTACTCACTGCGCCACCGTGAGGCCCTTATTCCTGTTATGCAAAGCTGAATTTTCAACATCATTACTCCGCTGTTTTTCAACAGAAATCACTCTAATGAGACGATTTGATGCTAATAAACATTTATTATTATAATCAAATCTTAAAAACAGTTGTTCTGCTTAAAGGAATAGTTCACCCAAAAATGAAAATGTACTCATATTTACTCGCCTTCAGGTGCTTCAAAGCTTTTATGAGTTTCTTTGTTCTGTTAAACACACACACACACACACGCACACGCACGCACACACGCACGCACACGCACGCACACACGCACGCACACACGCACGCACACACACACACACACACACACATGCACACACAAACACAAACAATTAATAAACTGAAAACTACTGTATAACCATTGACTTGCATTGCAGGAAAAACAAATACTATGGAAGTCAATGGTTACAGGTTTCCAACATTTTTCAAAATATCTTCTTTTGTGTTCAACAGAAGAAAGAAACTCATAAAGATTTGAAACAAGGGTGAGTAAACGATGACAGAATTTTCATTTTTGGGTGAACTATCCCTTTAAAATATTAGTGGAAATAACATTTTCATTCTAACATTCTTTACGGTTTCTTTCGATCAATTTAATGATCCCTTTCTGATTAAAACCAGTAACTGCTTTCCAAAAATCCATAGGCAGCCTACATGAGTGTGTGTGTGTGTGTGTGTGTGTGTGTGTGTGTGTGTGTTTTATTGACCTTAGAGCTGCGTTCATACTGTCTCCTCGTTTCTCTGGCCTCCGACTGAAGCTGAAATGTATCTTCCTCTTGTCGCACTATAAAAACAGTTTGCTTTTTTTAGAATATTCACAAACATACATAAATGTACCCAAAATGCCCAGGGTCAGAGAGTCTATCAGTATTTTTAAGTGTTATGAACAAGAAGACAACTCAAACACAGTCAGTATGTTTACTTGTGTGTGACAGAGGTTTATTTGTGTGCGTTTATTTTGACACAAGCTGTATTTGCTCTGGCCGAGAGCCCTGAGTGAAATAACAGAGCACTAAAAAGAGTTGATTTATACATGAAACTTTATATTGTATATATCTAATATGCGCAGGTGGAAAGGTCAGGAAGTGTCTAGTATTTGACCTACAGAGTTTATTTTTGATGATGTCCACTTCTCTCCTGAGCTGCTCCAGTTCTTCTCTGCGCAGTTTAGAGCTGAAACTGAACACAGACAAACATTATCAGAAACATTCATTCAGTACGTTTACATGTGCATGGATAATATGATTACTTCCAATACTCGGATAAAGAGTTTAATCGCAATATAACATTTATAGTTGAGGTCAAAATTAGCTCTATAGAGATTTTTTTTTCTTTTCATTTCCCAAATGATGTAAGCAATCTTCCACAGTATTTCCAATAATATTTTTTCTTCTGGAGAAAGTCTCATTTGTTTTATTTCGGCTACAATAAAAGCAGTTTTATTTTTTTAAACCATTTTAAAGTCAATATTATTTGCCCCCTTATATTTCATTTGACTGTCTACAGAACAAACCCGTTATACAATGATTTGCCTAGTTACCCTAACTTGCCTAGTTAATCTAATTAACCTAGTTACATCTTTAAATGTCGGATTAAGCTGAATACTAGTATCTTGAAAAATATCTAGTAAAATATTATGTAGTCGTGGCCAAAAGTTTTGAGAATGACACAAATATTAGATTTCACAAAGTTTGCTGCTAAACTGCTTTTAGATCTTTCTTTCAGTTGTTTCTGTGATGTACTGAAATATAATTACAAGCACTTCATACGTTTCAAAGGCTTTAATCGACAATTACATGACATTTATGCAAAGAGTCAGTGTTGGCCTTTCTTTTTCAGGACCTCTGCAGTTCGACTGAGCATGCTCTCAATCAACTTCCTGTCTAACCACCAAATCCTGTCTGATAGCGACCCATTCTTTCATAATCACTTCTTGGAGTTTGTCAGAATTAATGGGGTTTTGTTTGTCCACCCGCCTCTTGAGGATTGACCACAAGTTCTCAATGGGATTAAAATCTGGGGAGTTTCCAGGCCATGGACCCAACATTTCAACGTTTTGGTCCCCGAGCCACTTAGATATTGTCATGCTGGAAAATGCATTGTTCTTTACCAAACTGTTGTTGGATTGTTAGAAGAAGTTGCTGTTGGAGGGTGTTTTGGTGCCATTCTTTATTCATGGCTATGTTTTTGGGCAAAATTGTGAGTGTGCCCACTCCCTTGGATGAGAAGCAACCCCACACATGAATGGTCTCAGGATGCTTTACTGTTGGCATGACACAGGACTGGTGGTAGCGCTCACCTTTTCTTCTCTGGACAAGCCTTTTTCCAGATGCTTCAATCAATCGGAAAGGGGCTTCATCTGAGAATATGACTTTGCCCCAGTCCTCAGCAGCCCATTCGCCATACTTTTTGCAGAAGATCCATCTGTCCCTGATGTTTTTTTGGGGGAGAAGTGGCTTCTTTGCTGCCCTGAAGCCTTCTTAACAAGAATTGAACCTCTTTCCTTGAAGTTCTTGATGATCCTATAAATTGTTGATTTAGGTGCAATCTTAGTAGCCACAATATCCTTGCCTGTGAAGCCATTTTTATGCAACGCAATGATGGCTGCAGGCGTTTCTTTGCAGGTCACCATGGTTAACAATGGAAGAACAATGATTTCAAGCATCACCCTCCTTTTAACATGTCAAGTCTGCCATTCTAACCCAATCAGCCTGACATAATGAAGAACCAGCCTTGTGCTCGTCAACATTCTCACCTGAGTTAACAAGACGATTACTGAAATGATCTCAGCAGATCCTTTAATGACAGCAATGAAATGCAGTGGAAAGTTTTTTTCAGGATTAAGTTAATTTTCATGGCAAAGAAGGACTATGCAGATCATCTGATCACTCTTCAGAACATTCTGGAGTATATGCACATTGCTATTAGAAAAACTTAAGCAGCAACTTCTCCAATTTCTGATATTTATGTAATTCTCAAAACTTTTGGCCACGACTGTACTGTCATCATGACAAAAATAAAAGAAATCAGTTATTAAAACTATTATGTTTAGAAATGTGTTGAAAAAAAAGTGTTAAACAGAAATTGGGGGAAAAAAATATACAGGGAGGCTAATAATTCAGGAGGGCTGATAATACTTTCTTCATCTGTACATATTAATTATTGAGTTTCATTCATTCATTTTCTTTTCGGCTTAGTCCCATTATTCATCAGAGGTCGCCACAGCGGAATGAACCGCCTAATTATTGAGTTTACATGAGTTATAGTTTAGTAGCAATATTGCCAAAATACATTTATATACGCTTTTAAGATGGTCCATGTAAACATACTCCATGACTCTATGAGTAGAAATTATTGTTTATTTTTGATACACATCAATTTTGATACTGGTCTTACTCTGCATCATAGGGTTTAGTGACTGAATTAAAATTTATGATACATTTGTCATGCTTATTTTATGATATAAACTATCAGTCAAAAGTATGAAGTTATTTTTAATGTTTCTCCTATATGATTCTCTTAAATGCACAGATGCCCAAACTAGGGCCTGCGGGCCAAAGTAGGCCCATGGTAACCTTTGATTTGGCCCGCCATGCCATTTGAGAAGAGAGGGAGAATGATGGGGATGGTTTTGAGATTGTCAATTAAATTTAACGTAACCCTTTTTTTGTTTTAATGTTAAAAGCTATCTGAAATTAAATGGTGTAAATGAATCAGATTTGGTTTAAATGTACATACTGTCACCCAACAATGCAGAGAACTTGGTCAGCAAATCAAGTCAAAGGCAGATTCTGCTTGACCAGTGTATTCAGCACTAAACTCCACTGTGTTATAAATGTGATTGTTTAAGTTTTTATTGCAATAAGTTACCATTTTAAAAGTTATACTGCATTAGATAATACAATTTAAAGTAATGTTTTCTATTTATTTTGAAATAATATATGGTATAATATGGTATATTTACCTTCGGCTCTCAATAATATTTGGTTTTTGGCCCTTCATATAAAAAAAGGTTTGGGCACCCCTGCTTTAATGTGTCTCTTATACTCACTAAGGCTGTGTGTATTTGATGAAAGACACTGGAAATTCAGTTGTTATTCAGTTGTTGGGAAATATTATTCAATGTTAGAAAATATTATTACAATTTTAAAATGGCTGTTTGCTTTTTAATATATTTTAAGATGTAATCTGTAACATTTATTCTCGGCATCATCACTCCAGTGTTAAGTCATACAATCCTGTCTGTAAAAAAAAAATGACACACCATCATAAAAAAATAAATGTATATGTTTATTTGGGGCCTCACGGTGGCGCAGTGGGTAGCACGATCGCCTCAAAGAAAGAAGGTCGCTGGTTCGAGCCTTGGCTGGGTCAGTTGGCGTTTCTGTATGGAGTTTGCATGTTCTCCTCGTGTTGGCGTGGGTTTCCTCCGGGTGCTCCGGTTTCCCCCACAAGTTCAAAGACATGCGCTATAGGTGAATTGGGTAAGCTAAATTGTCCGTAGTGTATTTGTGTGAATGAGTGTGTATAGATGTTTCCCAGTGATGGGTTGCAGCTGGAAGGGCATCCGCTGCGTAAAACATATGCTGGATAAGTTGACGGTTCATTCCGCTGTGGCGACCCCAGATTAATAAAGGGACTAAGCCGAAAAGAAAATGAATGAATGAATGTTTATTTGGGCAAATTCATCAAAAGTGACAGTAAAGACATATATAATGCAATCAGATTTCTATTTTAAATAAACGCTGTTCTATTTAACCTAATAATCTGAAACACTTGAAAATTACACCCTGGTTTCTACAAAAAAAATTAAGCACTTCTGCTGTTTTAATATTGGTAATAATAAGAATTGTTTTTTTGAGCAGCAAATAATATCAGAATGATTTATGAAGGATCTTGAAACTAAAGACTGTAATAATAATGCTGAAAATTCATCTCTAAATTACACACAAAATAGTTTTTTTTTAATATATCCAAATAACTATTCTTTTAAACAACAATACAACACAATATTACTTTTATACTATATTTTAGCAAAGAAGCTAAGCCTTAGTGAGCATCAAAATGGTTAAAATATCTGATTTATTCAAAAACTATAGTCTAAAAGAGTGTAAAATTATGCAATTATGGACAGTAAGAGTGGTTTAGGGAATTATGACAGACCTTTCTTCCTGATTTCCTAGAGTCGTGGCTCTGTTGATCTGTCCTCTCAGACTGATCAGCTCTCGATCCATCTCTCTCCTCCAGTGCTCGATCCGGCGGTCCGCTCCAGGACTCAGTGATTTCCGATCCGCATCCCGCTCCTTCTGTTCCAGTTTATCCTGAAGTCTCTTCTGCTCCTCTGGATGACAGTTTCTGGAGTTAATATCACTTCAATAACTAGAGATTGTCCTCTGCGTTTTTTCAGGTTTTTTAATTATGTGAGTATGAATTGCATCGTATCGAAGTAGACTGAAATAATTACCTTGTAATGTTTCTATTTGTCTTTGCTGTGCATTTCGCTCTCTTTCCAGTAACCGCAGATTTTGTGTTAAAGTCTCAATGGCCTGCAGCAACATAACATTTCACAATTCAATAACGAGAACAATCTGTTGCAGAATTATTAAATTAGACATTAATATTCAAAACAAACATAGAAACACATTTATTTAAAGGGACAGCACTAAATACAGATAAACAACAAAATCACATTTCAGTATTCATCAGTTTTATTTATACAGGGACAATGTACAACATGACATGTTGTACCAGAGTTAGCTATAAAGCTAATTTACATCTGTAGTCCCTAGGCAGGAAGTTGTAACAAATCTAACAATTTAAAAACAGCACAATACACATCATAGTCAATAAAATGAAATCAAATCAATGGTTGCATATTTGATTTTGTTTAAGCCAAATTTTAAGAACAGTTTTAAAATGATTAAAGTGGTACTCTCTCTCTAATATGCACTGGTATTTTATTCCATCTTTCCGATGCGCTGACTGAAAAAACTGATTGTCCAAAAGCAGTTCTCTTAAGTTTAACTGAACAATCACCTCTAACCGATGACCTAGTCTGTCTTATATTGTCCTTGCAGACCATCACACATTGTTTGAGAGGTGGTGGTGCAAGATCATTAAAAATTGTATACATTAAACACACATTAGCATAAAATAAGAAACTGTCGAATGTTAGTGATTTATATTGTGCAATACAGTTACAGCAACGATAGCTCCTTGGCTTTTTAGCTAAAAGCTTTTACAGTTTGTTTATAGATAATATACAATGGTTTTAATGTTGTAATGTTCGTGTGGCACAATAAGATAAATAAGGGGAAAATCATTGTATTCATAAAACGTTTAGCAGCAGCCATAGGTAACTGATGCCTGATGTTTCTATAAATCCTCAGGCTTGCTCTAGCACTTTTGGAAACCCTCTTAATGTGTTTTTAATTAATAAAATTTTAATTAAAGTCAATAATTATGCCTAAATATTTAAAATGATCAACTAGCAGGTTAGCAGGTTTTTGCGCGAGTATATACTACTCTGTCGTCTGCATACATTTGAACCTGAACTTCTGGACACACTGCAGGCAAATCATTAATGTATAAACTAAACCGAATTGGTCCAAGAATTGATCCCTGTGGAACTCCAAAATTACAATTAATGAATAATGAGCACGCGCCATTAACTTGTCATTAATTGACAAGTACAATCTATTGCAGGATTCAGTTCGTTAAATTAGACGTTAATATTTAAAACAAACTTAGAAACACATTTGTTTAAAAGCGACAGCACCAAATAAAGATAAACAACAAAATAACATTTCAGTTTTCATCATTCATTGACAAGTACAACGTATTGCAGGATTCAGTTCATTAAATTAGACGTTAATATTCAAAACAAACTAAGAAACACATTTGTTTACAAGCGACAGCATTAAATGCAGATAAAGGGCCCAATGTAATTCCAATACATATTAAAAACGGCTTATGCTTTTAACACTTCCAGTTTTCTTTAGTGCATACACTGTAAAAAAAAACAATTAGTTGATTTACATTAAAAAAATGTGCATAATTATAAAAACCAATTTTAAAAAATGTCCATTTCCTGCTAACATTTGAGCACTATTGAGCGCGTTCTTAAGCCCCGCTGATTGGCCGCTGTGTTCACATGCTCAACAGAAATGACTGCGATTGGCCGTGAAGGTCATCAAAAACAAAGTTAAGACAAATTAACCATCACTTTTGTGTGTGTGTGTTTTTTTTAAGTAAAGTCATTTTATCGCTTTTAAGGAAAAGAGTTTCAGTCTCTAAAGTTACATCATTGATATAAAACATAAAACTTCAATATCATTTTAAGAGAATGACTCTTTTAGATGATGCCTTAAAAAAAATCTGCATTATATATCACCATCAGCTGCTGATTTAAAAAAATAATAATAATAAATAAATAAATAAATAATTAAATAAATAAATGAACATATCAGAGCTCTAATTTTGCTTCTACCAAAAACAGGCCATTTACCAAAGCATAGTACAATAAATTATTTGTGAGACATTTTATGCTGAAACTTCAACAGACACATTCTGGTGACACCTGAGACAAATATTAAGTGTTCTAAATAAGCACAATAACTAACACACCTGAAAAAAACTAAATAATTTTTGTACTTCAATCCTTGAAGAAGATTTTTATTTTCTAAAGCCATGTAAAAATACATTTAATTGGGTGAGTGGAGGGCCATACAAATCTGTCATTATACGTCTTTGAAAACAGGTGATATGTTAAGGCAAGGTGTCATAAAAGAGCACGAGAGGGGATACAATGCAAAACCATCAGTGCAAATACAGCCAAAAAGGCACGAAATGTATACAACATATGTTGAAACTGTCATGTGTGTTTGAAAAGACACATACTGTTGGAGAGAAGAGTCGGTTTAGATGTTTGAAAACATATACACTAATCATGATTGCCAAATGTCAACTATATGTGGTAAAACAGTTATGAATACATTAGATCTGTACATTATAAGGGTCAAAAAGAAGAGGGGGCTTTAAATTGGGGTCATAAAGGAGTAGGAGCTGGGAGAGGCCTGTTGAACCAGGAACCAGCTGTGAAAAAATAAAGGTGGGAGGGAGCAAGGATAAAGGGTACAGCAAATTTGAGGGGCATCAGATTGTCCTGGGGAGAGACTGGAGATGGGCTTTGCTCTCGGCTTTGTTTGGAAAACATTCCAATAAAGTCTATTCTTCTGATATTCATAACCTCCAGACGGACTGTGATTAATTAATGGAACAGCCGGAAACCACGACATCCTCTGTTCATAGGTTTGTTTTGTTTGTTTGTTTTAATTAATGCCATGTCGGCAACAAAGGCTATTTTCATGGCAAGAACATTTCAATAATAAATATACAATTAAAAACAACTTACAAATGAATACATAAATTAAATAAGATTTTTAGCGTTAATACATGATGAAAATTCTAATATTTTTACTGGTGTCACTTTGTTAAAAATGTCCTTAAGAGAGTTCATTTCATAATAAACTCTTCTGGAATCATTAAAAGCAGGACAGTCCAGTAAAATGTGTTTTACAGTAAGAGGAATTGTGCAATACAAACATTGAGGGGGGTCTTCATCTTTAAGGAAAAAGGCATTGGTTAGTTTTGTATGTCCAATACGACATCTGTTAAACTGTTCATAGGTGTTTAAATCACTACTAAGTAATATATAGATGTCATGAGATAAGGTGTTAGTCTGACCTGACTCTGTTGCTGCAACTGTGTCTGGATGGCGGTCAGATCTGTCCACTGAACAGCAGGACTGCGAGAGGAAGAGGGTTTCAAATCAACACCAACTGTGAAGTCTCTGACTGGAAACACATCTGCAGACAGAAACACGCACAATTCAGTCAAACCAGATAAAAAATATAATAAATAAATAAAAATAAAAATAAATAAATAAAAATCACAGGTTCAAATTTTGTATTTTTTTTTAATTATGCAAAGAGATACACACATCACATTATAGACACACACTGTCCAAAAAACACACACAAATAATGATTAGACAGGAGAAAAATACACAAACAACAACAACAACAACAATAATAATAACAACAATAATAAAACAATAAAAATGAACTTTAAAATATGTTTCCCTTTTAAATTATTTTTGTTGGCCTGGTATGTAATATTTTAGTATATTTGTAACAGAATATTTGGTTGTGGTCCTCGCACCTTTTGATCAATAAAAAAAATTACCAATTAAGACATGATAGTTAATTAAATATATATATCAAATAAAAATTAAATAGAAAGATTGTACTAAAGGAAAAGAATTCTTTTAAAATAACTAAATTATATATAGGCTGACTCAAATGAAACTTTAGAATTATAAAAAATGAAATAAAACTAAAAACTAGATCAAAATACAGTATTTGATTCACTCTACTGACTCCTTAATAATTTACTAAGATATTTAATTTAATTTTAAGTAGACCAGTTTGTTTTTGCTTGCCTTTACATAGCTTTCAAATGGCAGATTTAGCATTTAAATGCATTTTGTAAAAATGTTATCCAATTTTCAAGCCTTCTTCAGGCATGGAAATGATTGTTTGAACTTTAGCATGAAACTTGAACTTTACCTTTAAAGGTCCCATGAAATTAAAATAAAGTTTTTTAGATGTTAGTATCAGTATTGTTTGTTTTAAAGATACCTACAAGCTAGAGTGCTCCAAAACAGTGACAAAATTTGCATTTAGAAAATATAAACTGATATCAACGTGTAAAGCTTGTGGTTTGTCACTTCGGCCTAGGTGCGTGTGAGGACGGGGATCAGTAAAATGAGGTGCCGGATCAGATTTCAGAGGTGCCGGATCTGGATCTGGATTGTTCTAGCACTAATTAAGCCCTGGGTCTAATCCACAGGTGTCAAAGCCAGTTCCTGGAGGGCCGCAGCCCTGAACAGTTTAGTTCAAACCCTGCTTCAACACACTTACCTGTAGGTTTCAAACAAGCCTGAAGGACTCAATTAGTTTGATGAGGTGTGGTTAATTAGGCTTGGAACTAAACTGTGCAGAGCTGCGGCCCTCCTGGAACTGGCTTTGACACCTGTGGTCTAATCATATAAAAAATGGTTTACCTTCTGTCCCTCTGGGAGATCGTCCATGTGTAGTAAGACGTTCCTAGTAAGACACAATATCAAATAAATTAGAAACTGTATCTCACAGGTAAAAGTCATAATACTTCAGCTTCAGAATAAATATCAGTAAACGTTTGGGTAAACTGTAGCTTTAAATGTAAAGTTCACCCAAAAAAGAAAATGTCCTCACCATTTACTCACACTTAAGTGTTTCTAACCTTTCATGAATTTCTTGCTTCTTCTGAGCACAAAAGAAGATATTTTGAGTAATTTTGACAAAAAGCAGCCATTGATATCAATTGTAGGAACAAAAATACTATGGAAGTCAATGACAAATGTTTTTCCCCCCAACATTCTTCAAAATATCTTTTTTTGTGTTCAACAGAAGAAACTTAAACAGGTTTGGAGGAAGAGTAAATGATGACAGAATTTTCATTTCATTTCATGGGTGAACTATCCTTTTCAATTATTTAGCAGATTTACAGAGCGCACTCTAGCGGGCACCATCTGCAATACTCAACAACAGACACCCATAGACAGAAAATAATAAGGAATAATAAATTAAAAAAAATGAATTAGTGTTGAAATAAAGCGTTTTACCCTCATTTTTGCGACACTCCCATCAGCCTCGGAAAGGATGGAGCTCAGCTGATGGTCCCAGTTCATTTTTATCGCTCAAACTAAACGATATGAAAACAGAAGTCAGGTCAAAAGTGGTTTTATATTCGCAAATTCAGACTTTCACATTAATATAGTTAAGCTGAATGTAAAAATGCTAATATGGCTTATTTATCATGACGTATTCTCAATAGCACAATATATTTGTAACTGTAACTCGGCGACCAGCAGAAAAAAAACACTTACCTGTAACGTATGTAATGTTTTGACTGAAAATAGATAAAGCTGGCAGAAATAAAGACCGGTGATGTTACAGAAACGGGTGACGGGTTAAACGGATCGCATAACTTAGCGTCAGTCTCTCAGCTTTAGTAAACAAATAACTGTAACTGCTCTACAAAACGCGCGCGACCCACCGAATCGAGCGGTTACTTCACACTCACTTCACTAACGCATATCCTGTAATTATTTTTCATCTAATGTGCGATTGTGTCTAAACTCCTCTTTTCAGGACATCGGTGACCATTTCGGTTTAAATCCAAGAGCCACTATTTTTAATACACGTAACTTCCGTCTAACCACGTGGATTATGGGAAATGTAGTTTTTGAGTGGCTGCACTTTTTTTAAGTCATTCTGTGTTGTAAACGTAAATAAACCACATAAACAGAGGCCAACAATTGAAATGTACTCACTATTCCAAACATTTACGAGTTTCTTTCTTCAGTTGAACACAAAAGAATATATATTGAAGAAAGCTGAAAACCTGTAACCATTGGACAAATATGGAAGTCAATTGTTACAGGTTTTCAGCTTTCTTCAAAATATTTCCTTTTGCGTTTAACAGAAGAAAGAAATTAAAAGTTTGAAAAAGTAAAGGGTGAGTAAATTATGGCAATTTTCATTTTTGGGTGAACTATCCCTTTAAAAAGAGTGTTTAAAGTGGCTGAAACATGTGAACACATACCCATTTGTAACAAAATACTACAGTATAAATTTCTTACACAAACATTCATGTATAAACTGTATTTTTTAATCCTTCCCTATCACAATGTGTTTAATAAATATTGTATGTTGCAAATAATGTATACATTCTTGAAACAATAACATATATTAACTATCACTGTTGGGCGACACGGTGGCGCAGTGCGTAGCACAATCGCCTCACAGCAAGAAGGTCGCTGGTTCAAACTTTGGATGGGTCAGTTGGTGTTTCTGTGTGGAGTTTGCATGTTCTCCCCGTGTTCGTGTGGGTTTCCTCCGGGTGCTCCGGTTTCCCCCACAGTCCAAAGACAT
>CAIGQW010001014.1:3657269-3668128 GCA_903798125.1 Danio choprae
ACACACACACACACACACACACACACACACACACACACACACACACAACAGCATGTCGGAGTCTATTCAGAGTCAACAGAAATCCTGCATGTGGGTATTACAGGTTTTTAGGTGTTGAAAAGAAGTATGGGCGTAAAGTAACACCCACGGTAAAGCTATTAGTGACATTCAAGTGCAACCAGAAAGAATCACAACATCATTAACCCACAGATGAGTGTTTAATAGACACACTGCCACAGGTGTGGTCTCTTTTTTTGAGGGTGGATTAGAGACAGTGTAAATATCAGAATTCAGACTTAAATTATTTAGCAAGTATCATCTCAGTCCAGACGACATCTTAAAGAGCTCTCTTCAGCACACACCTGAATACTTCATTAAAAAAAGCCCTCCTCTCCCTTCTGACTCTAGCTCTCATTTCATTCATTCATTTACCTTCGGCTTAGTTCCTTATTTATCAGAGGTTGCCACAGCAGAATGAACCGCCAACTATTCCAGCATATGTTTTACGCAGCGGATGCCCTTCCAGCCGCAATCCAGTACTGGTCTGGGAAACACCCATACACTCTCACATTCACTATGGCCAATTTTGTTTACCCAATTCACTTACACACATGTCTTTGGACTGTGAGGGGGAAACCGGAGCACCCAGAGGTAACCCACTAGAACATGGGAAGAATATGTCAGGACTTGAACCAACGACCTTCTTTCTGTGAGGCGACAGTGCTAACCACTGAGCCACTGTACCACCCTTGCTCTATTTCTCTAAGCAATATTAGTACTTTTGTACAAGTTGCAATTATCGTGTATGTTGAATCGCTTAATGCTTTCCTCATTTGTGACCCTGGACCACAAATCCAATCATATGTGTCAATTTTTGGAAATTAAGATTTAATAAATACATTTTTTAAGGGATGGAAAGTAAACCAAAATATGTAGACGGTCTCTGTTCCGACAGTTATAAGATATATCATCATTGAGGCCCAGTAAACGATGAAGTTGGTACCTAATCAGGCTGAACAAGTGACTATGATCCGTTTTAAACCACATCTCTGCTGTAAAAGTGCAAGAATCAACATCATGGAACAAGAAATAACAGGGAAAGAGGTATGAACTGTGACTCGTTTGTGTTGCCTGATCTTGGACAAGAGCAAGTCCATTAAAAACAGAAAAAATCCAAATACTTTATTTAGAAAATAATACCAATATATCCCTATCCGAATCTGACCACTTTACTGACTGTAATATGATTTATGGATTCATGGGTGAAACCTAAAGATGAAGAACGTTCTTGGAACCTTCATTTCTTGTTTCCAGAATGTTCTTTATTAGTTAGACATGAAAGGTTTCATTGCATAATTAAATCGTTCCCCCATTCCCCCCAGGGTAGGAGAACATTGTATTTTAGATTCTCTTTCAATTGTTACAATAATAACCGAATAACATGCAACGTTCTGACAAGGTTTTTTTGATAACTAAAAAAAGGAGAAACTACAGAATGTTGTATTTCGGTTCCCATAAAATAACCCAACGAGAACCAAACTGGACTATAAGTCATTCCAATTCCCTGGATCCTTCAGCATCTTCGGGAATACAAATGGAGATATTTCAAATGAAATTCGAGAGCTCTTTCATCCTACATAGACAGCAAGTGTCCTGAGATGTTCAGGAAAGTCCAGAGAAGGAAACAAAAAGATTGTCAAAACAGTCCATGTGACTTCAGTGGTTCAACTGTAATCACACAAAGCTCCAAAAATACTTTTGTGAAGCAAAACAAATGTACAATGTATTGCCTTTAGAATCAGCATCGGAACATTTCCCATAATTTCCCATATTAATATTTTTATGTAAAAGGGACTAAGCCGAAAAGAAAATGAATGAATGAATGAATGAATATTTTTCTGTATTTTTTTCCTGTAAAAAACGTGCACCCTGATCTGATACGGAAGACATTGGCAAGCAGTTTTTGCATTTTTTTTGGCACACAGATGTGTTCTTGGGGCTTCATATGATTACAGTTGTACCACTGAAGTCACGGGGAGTGTTTTTGACAATGTTTTTGCTTCTTTGAACATCTCAGGACCGATTACAATCTATGGACATCGATAAAACCCTCAAATTTCATTCAAAATATTTAAATGTGGGTTCTGAAGATGAACAAAGGTATCAAGGACTTGGAACGACATGAAGGTGAGTAATTAATAACAGAATTGACATTTCTGGTGAACTAGTCCATTAAATAAGCATTCTTTATTGGCATCCATGACTCCAAATAGACCCTTTTTGTTTATGGAAACTTTCAATTGCACAAAAGTTTCTTACAAGTGCATAAAGTTCTTTAGGTAATTAAAATGTTATTTACACCAATAACGAAAGGGTTCTTTTAAAGTCTGCATGAACCGGAAGCTGCAACCTTTTTTATTTTCATATTGTGATGCAGAAGGTCGCTGGTTCACCCGGCTTGGTCAGTTGGCGTTTCTGTGTGGAGTTTGCATCTGCTGTGTAAAACATATGCTGGATAAGTTGGCGGTTCATTCCGCTGTGGCGATCCCAGATTAATAAAGGGACTAAGCCGAAAAGAAAATGAATGAATGAATCCTATAGAAAATGAAATGAATGAATGCAGTTCCTATAGAGAAATGGAATATTAAATGAGCAAACAGTGGGTGTGGCTGGTTGTTGCGAGCTGATTGGATGTAGTAAAGTAGGCATTTCATTCTGAAAGATGGGGAAAAGGGTTTGGGGAGAGTTATTACAACCTAACAGACTCCTCCTCCTCACCATTTCTGTTTGTTGTCAAAACTGACTGCTGGAGGGGCGTGGTTAAGTATGTTAGCCACGCCCAATTCCTCAGACAGACCTAATCTGAGAATTGACCTGAAAACAAACAGGAAGTGCATTTTAAAATTTTAGATAACAAGGGCATCTTTTCTTAATGACACGCACAGATGAATTGTTCGCCACATAACTAGCAATGTGAGCTAACAAAATCAACATGGTTAGTTTTGATTTCATGTGCACTTTAAGAACTCACTGGGAGACTCTCCGGGAATCCAAAAAGGTATTCGAACCATTATTTTAGGAACGTTTTGACATTAAACTCATTTGGTTAACATTTTTGTGTCCTCTTACTCTAGCGTCACTTTAGATGAACAAGATTACAGCCGAGTCTTCTGTATATGAGACTTCCCCTCCAGAGGCCCTGATTGTGGACAGTCATTCCGGTGCTATCATTGCGGATCAGGAATATTCTGTCGACAGGAAACCCATTCTTCCCCTTGGTTTGACTCACCCTGTCATTTTTCCATCCTCCAGCCCAAACGCTGTGTTCTGATCGGTGTGCATCAGTGCCTCTCCAACTGTCTGTGGCTACAGGGAATTCACGGCAGCCCAGCCAAACTCAGTATCCATACTCGGAGATGAGCCTTTCCCTGGAAAAATCTGGGGATTTCCTGACTTCTTTTGATGACCTGCATTTACCAAGGTGGGCTATTACGAGAACAGAAATGGAAGCCACAAACTAAAGGGCTACATTTTAACTCCTGTATGGTTTATTTACATTAGGGTGCAATAAATATCTAGCAGGACTAATGCTAACGCTAGTGTACAAAACAGGATCACTTTGTTTAAAGAAATTAAACTTTGTAGTGTGCAGCAAGACATTTATAAAGTTACAAATATTTTGGTTTGGAATGAATGGTGTCCTTTTAGACTTTGTTATTAATCAAAGACAACAATATTAAACTGCAATCATCACTTATCAATATTAAATATAAGAAAGTTTTTTTTTGCAGAAAATCAGCATATTAAAATGATTTCTGAAAAATGACTGACGCTTCATAAATAGAAAACTTGCTTTAAATAGTAAGAGTATTTTACAATATTAAAGTTTTTATGTATTTTTGATCATTTATTCATTAATTTTTCTTCAGCTTAGACCCTTTATTCATGAGGGGTCGCCACAGCGGAATGAACCACCAACTTATCCAGCTGCAACCCAGTCTAACATGCACACAAATACACTACAGCCAATTTAGTTTATTCAATTCACCTATAGCGCATGTCTTTGGACTGTGGAGGAAACCGGAGCACCCTGAGGAAACCCACGCCAACACGGGGAGAACATGCAAACTCCACACAGAAATGCCAACTGACCCCGCCGGGACTCTTCTTGCTGTGAGGCGACAGTGCTAACCACTGAGCCACCGTGTCGCCCCATATTTACTTAATATTATACTTAATATCATATTTACGCTAGAGATTTTAAGGAACCCCGAATGGATGGGATGGAATGTGCTTTAATGTCACAACTTATTAACATACATTCATTCTCCTTAGGCTTAGTCCCTTATTTATCAGGGGTTGCTACAACGGAATGAACCGCCAATTATTCCAGCAGATGTTTTACGCAGTGGATGCCCTTCCAGCCGCAACCCAGTACTTGGAAACACCCATACACTCTTACATTCACACACACTCATACACTACGGCCGATTTAGTTTATTCAATTCACCTATAGCGCATGTCTTTGGACTGTGGGGCAAACCAGAGCACCCGGAGGAAACCCATGCCAATGCTACAGTGCTAACCACTGAGTCACCATGCCGCCCACTTTTAACATACAGTTCTACAGTAAATAGACCAAACAATATTAGGACTGTTAACAACAGTTTGGAGCCAGACACATTTGATTCAGAAATATTTCATGCCTAAAAATGTTTCAACAATATACAAACACGTCAACTTTCCAAAAACAACCAATTATTCTCAGAAATGGCATGCATTTAGATGTTGCTCAAAGACGACTGGCTCCCGCCCTCCTTCTGTTGACCCTTTACGCCGCGGCGCCTTCCCGCTCGGCCTGCCACTCTAATTTTGCCCATAATCGAGTCCCGCCATTTCTCTAAACCAACAACATCAAAGTCGGACTCCAGCACTCCTGATAGCTGGATAATTTAATGGCTGAGTCTCGCTCTGTAGTGGGCGGAGGGGCTGAGAGATGCTATCACCCGTTTCCAACAATTTAATCGCAGCAATTAGAACTAATTTTCGATCTGTAATTTGCTTTCATCTGTAACGACAGAATCGATTGGCCGAGGGAGCTAGTTAGACGTGCACGAGTTACGAAACAAAAAAAAATGGAATTGCTATTTTAAGCTATTTCTATTTTCAGTCACAACATTTATTGTGGGTTTGCTGCCATTTCTTTTGAGTGAACCAAATGCAACAATCATCTACTTCATACAATCATACAACTTTTTCAAATATTTCCCAAATGATGTTTAACAGAGCAAGACATTTTTCACAGTATTTCCTATAATGTTTTTTCTTCTGGAGAAAGTCTTATTTGTTTTACTTCGGCTAGAATAAAAGCAGTTTTTCATTTTTTTAAAACCATTTTATGGTCAACATTATTAGCCCCTTCAGTGTTGCCAACTTAGCGACTTTTCAACTTTTCAGACCTCCAAAAAAGCAACTAGCGACAAATCTAGCGAACTTTTTTTATAGATTCTCATCTGTCCGTACTGTAACGTTGCTACTCACCGAGCTGTGTGTGATGTTGTTGGCCCCTCCCCCGCCTCAGAGCACTCACAGGCGCCCCAGTACCACACAGCCGTCTCTCACACCTGCAGCCTGAGAGCAGATCACCCCTCTGCGTACCACCGGCAAATGACTTAGCACTGCGAGTGTGAGGTATTTCCCTTGTACAGTCAAACCGATCTGCTTCTCCTTTCTTTTAAATTTAACAACTTAATTTGACTGTTTATTCTTTTCTTGTTCATAAATCACAGAGATTTTAGAGACAGTTTCTGAACTTGTGTGAGTTTATTATGTCTCAGAGATTACTGCAAATTCACTACACATCTATACTGATATACTGTATTCAAACAACAATAAATTTAATTAAATTGACATGCATATGTAAAGCGTAGTGCAAATATAAATACCTCTTTATTAAAGGTGCCGTATGTAAGTTTTTTTACTCTTCTAAAGCATAAAAATACCATAATATGTTTGCAGGTATTTAAGAAACATGCTAAGTGAACATTCTTGTTTATCTGAAAAACAATGCTGAAGTCAGATATTCTGCTTTAAAATGGGCGTTACGTGCCAGAACGTCTGTCTTTGTTTTGGTTCTTTTAACCAGCCCTCTGCCACTTTGGCCAATTATATTTCAGCACCCCGGGTTGCCTTAGTGGATCAGACGAAACACGACAGAAATTTAATTACAGCCATTCAGAAGCACAGAATATGCACTCACTCACGAAAATGTAAGGTTTATAATGTAATTAATACATATTAAACCTCTTTAACATTGAAAGTAGATGCTGAATCACTGATATGTGTTGATTTGCATTATTTCACAGATCTAAAATTCAATTTCAAACGGTTTATTTCATTTTCAAGATCTGAGGTGAACTATCTGCTGCTGCTTTCAGTAGTATGGCAATAAATGTCATGTAAAATGGCATTCAAACTCACATTATAAGCATTTAGCACTGAATAAAGCACATGAGGTGTACCTGAGGTGATCATTGTCAGTTTTCTGTTGTTCAGCTGCAAGAAATAGAAGCTAGTTGGTGTTGGTTATAACAAAAACTCCTTTTAATATAGATAATATTACTTCTATCGCGTGCCGATGCTTTTAAATAAAACACGATTTAAATCAGCCTTTAGTCTCAATCGTTAGACTCACTCCTTTTGGTCCTCAATCTGGCAACCTGCGCTTGCGTGTGTTTTGATTCAGGAATGTAATACCTTGTTCAACCACTGGGTGTCAAACTTACATGCTGCACCTTTAACCATAGGCTGTTAAACGAACTGAAACTGCTCGACGTGATGACATCAGTAATATGCGCTTGACGTAATCTAACGACGTTTAGTGACTTTTTGAGCAGAGCTTAGCACCTTTTCATTGAAAATAGTTGGCAACACTGGCCCGCTTAAGCAATAATTTTTAAAAATTGTCCACAGAACAAACCACTGTTATACTATTACTTGCTTAATTACCCTAGTTTAGCCTTTGAATTGCTGAATACTAGTACCTTGAAAAATATCTAATCAAATATTATGTACTGTCATCATGGCAAAGAGAAAATAAATCAGTTATTAGAAATGAGTTATTAAATCTATTATGTTTAGAAATGTGTTGAAAAAAATCTTCATTCCGTTAAACAGAAATTGGGGGGAAATATACAGGGGGGCTTATAATTATTCAACTGTACATAAATAACTTCAGCATTTTTAGTGTTTACTTTATTTTCCACTTATTTAAAATGTTATTGTGTTCATATGTCTCTACTGTACGTACCCTGAGCTCCTGGAAAAAACTAAACATTCCTTGTGTGTTTGCGCACACTTGCCAAATAAAGCTCATTCTGATTCTGATCTTCAGAATCTCAACAGATTCCAGTCAGTCTGTTCATAGGTTTGTTGTAATTAGTACTGATGATTAACATGGTGAGGAATACACACAAAAACGTGCACACACACGCATGCATGCAGACACACACTCTGTGTTTCCCATACAGATTGTTTTGCGATGATTGTCCTCGTGCTGTAGCAGATACACAGAACTCCCAGAGATCTCTGCAGGAATGTCTTTTGTGGGCAATGAAAAATATTCATTAGAGTTAAATAAACCCTTCAGTCCTACCCTGAAGTCAACCGCGTCCTGATTTTAATCTTGCGCATGAGACAAATCTGAGCATGACTTTCTTTATGCCCAGGTGCTGCGCTAGAGGTGCTTTTGACAGGGTTTATCGCCCTCACGACAGATCATTTACAACAGCCCACAGCTCTTCCCAGAAGATTATCTCCCTGCTCAGCTTTTGCTTACAAACAGCGGCCATCGGTGCGGGCTCTTGACTGAGGCCTGCATGCTGTGTGCTCACTTAAAGGAACAGTCCCCCAAAAAGTGAAAATTATGGCATTGTTTGGCCAACTGTAAAATAATTCTGCAAGTTAGGCCTCATTTTAGCATCAATATCGCAATGTGTGCGTCTGCATTAGTCACATCACAGGATCTGTAATGTGGAGGTACAATTGTGGAGTCTGAGTTCAATTTAACCATAAAGAAGTGAAGGTTTATTAATTCTGTGTTTTTAAGGTCTGCGACTGTAAGAATTGTTCAAAGTATACTTTGAGGTAAAGTTTAAAGCATTTGGGCACATGAAAGTACATTTTTAGCTTTACAAAAGGTTAATTGGTTTTAGGGCTACACGGTGGCGCAGTGGGTAGCACGATCGCCTCACAGCAAGAAGGTCGCTGGTTCGAGCCTTGGTCAGGTGGCATTTCTGTGTGGAGTTTGCATGTTCTCCCCGTCTTGGCGTGGGTTTCCTCCGGGTGCTCCGGTTTCCCCCACAAGTCCAAAGACATGTGGTACAGGTGAATTGGGTAAGCTAAATTGTCTGTAGTGTATGTGTGTGAATGAGTGTGTGTGGATGTTTCCCAGTGATGGGTTGCAGCTGGAAGGGCATCCGCTGTGTAAAACATATGCTGGATAAGTTGGCGGTTCATTCCGCTGTGGCGACCCCAGATTAATAAAGGGACTAAGCCGAAAAGAAAATGAATGAATGAATAATTGGTTTTAATTATTTATACTATGAAGACTATACTGTTTTATTGTATGTTTGATTATTTTATTCCTGTACCTGAATTCTGTTAGACTCTTTCATTTGTATATTTGCTCTATTGTATTTATCTATGTTTGTAATTAGTTAAATGATTAATTCTTTCCAAATAGTCTATGGAGGATGAGGAAACTTTCAGATTTCATCTAAAATATCTTAACTGGTATTCTAAAGACAAACAAAGGTCTCAGGGGTTTGAAACAGCTTGAGAGTAATTAATAACAAATTTCATTTTTGGGTGAACTAACCCTTTATGCAAAGAAAAGTGTCCATTTAGTGAATTAAACTATGTTTGTGTTAAAAAAAATGTGTATTAACTCATTTAAATAAAGTAAACTGAACAAGCAAATTCAAGCAGAGTCTGATAACAAACAAATTCAAAACAATTAACTGGGTTTCTATCACCCTATGTTAATGCACATTTTGAAGTATCCATGAGAAGCAAGTGATGAAAACACCAAATTTCTAATCAAAATCCCTTAATTTACAAAAATGTTAACTGAGCTGGTTTTGGACTTGTGCAAATTTTTTTATAATGTGAATAATGGGAGATGGGAACGCATTTGCTGAACAAACTCTGATGTAGGGAACATTACACACATGACTATTATGCTTGCCTTGTTTACTGCTGTTTACTAGATTACCAATACTGCAATCAGCCACTCTAAAAACTTGATGGAAACACAGCTGATCCAGTAATAATAACGTGACGGATCTGCTTATGTATATGTAGAGCAAAATCTGTGTAACCTAAGGGGCAAAAATCTAGCAGTGACGATATGTTAACGCTTAGGTTATGCACTTTGAACTCTTTGACTAACAAGCTACAAACATCAAGCTACAAACATCTAGCAGTTGATGCCGCAAAACCAAGCTGGTGCAGCACTGATACAATACATGCAGTTTGTGCATGTGTTTGAAAACGTAACATTCTGTAGTGTATTTAGTTATCGTTATAGGCCATTTGGTTATTTCAGTCATCATACATTAGACATCATTCATCTTGTCATCAGTGACATGCAGTCTAAACAGTCTCTCAGTCATTGCATGTGATGATTTTGCATCTTTTTAGACACTGTTAATGCTTCAACACTGTACATGTTTGCTACATTTATAAAGTATTCATGCCTTAAGGTCGATCTGTCTGTTATAAGAATGTCTTTTATTAAGGTATTTTTCTGGACCCATGTACGAGCTGGGACCATTATGGTCTATTGAGAATGAGGGAATTATCAGATTTTCTCAAATATCTTAACTTGTATTTTGAAGAAAAGGTCTCAGGGGTTTGAAACAGCATGAGAGTAATTAATAACAATTTTAATTTTTGGGTGAACGAACCCTTTATGCAATAAAAAATATGTCCATTTAGTGACTTAAACTATGTTTGTGTGACAAAATACATTTTTTTAAATGTGCATTAACTCATTTAAATAAAGTAAACTGAACAAGCAAGTCTGATAACAACTTTGGCTCAAAGATTATTTCAAAACAATTAGCTGGTTTTCCATCACCCTATGTTAATGCACATTCTGAAGTATCGAATGAAAAACAAGTGATGGAAAAAACTAATTTCAAATTAAGACCCCTTAATTCACAAATACATTTTTACACTTGCGTGAGGTATTTTTGGACTTATGCAAAAAAAGTTACTGTGAATAATGGGAGACGAAAACACATTTGCTGAACAAACTCTGATGTAGGGAACATTACACTCATGACTATTATGCTTGCCTTGTTTACTGTTGGTTACTAAGTTACCAATACTACAGTCAGCCACTCTAAAAACTTGATGGAAACACGGCTAATTCATCAAACTCACCTACTCTCAATAGTATTTAAACTGCTTTTCACATTTTAGGTTTATATTTAGTTTCAACTTTGTCTATTCTTAACATGTGTTATGTTATCTTTTATGCTCATCATGTAAAGCACTTTGATCAACTAAGTTGTATCTATACAGTGCAATATAAGTGACGTTTATTTATAAACTAATTTCGAGAGGATCCCGTGCTTATGATTGCTGCAGCTGGTCCCGCATTATCCAATTCATGATTCACCAATCAGACGATTCCTAAGCCACTATAAATACCCTAAGTTTCAAATCACAGACATCTTCGTTTTGAAGAATCCCCCCTTCCACCCCTACTCCTCCTTTCCTAGATGGGTGGCACGGTGGCCCAGTGGTTAGCACTGTTGCCTCACAGCAAGAACGTCACTGGTTCTAGTCCT
>CAIGQW010001014.1:3673128-3688825 GCA_903798125.1 Danio choprae
CTGGGTTTCCCCCACAAGTCCAAAGACATGCGGTATAGGTGAATTGGGTAAGCTAAATTGTCCGTAGGGCATGAGTGTGAATGGGTGTGTATGGATGTTTCCCAGAGATGGGTTGCAGCTGGAAGGGCATCCGCTGCGTAAAACATATGCTGGATAAGTTGGCGGTTCATTCCGCTGTGGCGACCCCAGATTAATAAAGGGACTAAGCCGAAATGAAAATGAATGAATGAACTTTTATATTTAAAAATGTTTTGAAAAAATTCTCTACATTAAACAGCAAATAATTTGGTCTTATTTTGAACAGCAAGAAGCATATTTTATGACAACTACAACTGTACAAAACAATTACTAATTTCTTTGAGCAAAGGTTTGCCTTGGTTTAATTAGCTCGTTGGTAAAAAGTATATTTACACCATTATGGTGTCAAAAACTAACCTTTTATTTCCTTTGAAGGCCATTATAATATGCGTGTTCTGCTTGTTAAATCTTATTTAAAGACTTATTATTACTCTCTAGCATTCAAGTGATGCATGCATGTAATTCTATACTTATATTCTATAATTTATTAATTGTAAAGCACTTGTAAAAATTGTGCTTTATGAATGAAGTTTTCCTTGTCTTGCCTTTGCTGGAGAACAAATGTACTATTTTATATACAGCAGATTTAAGTAGTGTGTGCCTAATTAAGGTCTCTGTCTTTTGATTGAAATATGACCCAGACTGTCCTGGGACATGTTATGAGATTCACAGGTTCAGATGCTCCTTCACACAATGACTATTTAATGATTATTTAAAATGTCCTTCATTCACAGAAAATTGTATTTGGCACACAAATTATTGTATAGACCCAGCGGTCTTTGGCATATTCTAGCATATAACCATTACAACCATCCGCCACTCCTCTGAGTTTTAACAAGCGAAACTTGCATGACCCAAGAAAACAGCTTAATTACCCTCTGTGGACCCCTTTTCAGACATACAGGAGTGGGTGGTCTGCTGCAGTTTCCTCCCTGCATAACACTCAAATGTGTGCTGTGCGTCCATTTAAAGGGAAAGAATAACAAAAAGGCTCATTGGGAACACTTGGAATGACTAAAACATTCGTTCTTATGGGCTCGTTTATTGGTTAGACTAACAATGAAACAGCATGGTCAAACACTGACTTTCTGTGATCTCATGGCATTTTCAAACGTTTATATTTTCCTGTGCTCAAACTCATCAGTTACCACAAGTATTCCAGCATCCCACACAATAACACCAACATATTTCACCCCTTGAATACACTTCCAATTATCCAACCTCCTAAGATGAAGATTAAACACATTAGCATCACTTTTACAATCATTTTAGTTACATCACACAGAATGTACGTTCGCTGGTGCCCTGTCTATGATGTTTGGGTGGTTGGTAAGCCTACTTGCAGACTTGCTTATTTTAGGCGATTGCTAATGGTTGTTTATTGGCCGACAAGCATCGACCAAGCAACAAACATTGAGGTAAAGTTGGTTTTATATTCACACATTCATTCAGAGACAACTTGTGACACGCTCCCTATATTGCTTGCCATGGTACTTTGAATGTTTGGTCTGAAATCACATGCTAGTATGACTTCAAAACAACATTAGCACTATTTAGGCCTTTCACTTTGAACAATGTTGTAATTTGATAGTTATAGACTGCTAATATGATTTTACTATTTAGAATTTGTAAATAATACCTTTCTGAAATTATATTATTAAGGAGAAAGGATGAATGAGCTAATATAAAACCAACTTCACCTCAATGCAACAAATCCACCCTAATAAGCTGTCTTACCTGAATGCGGTTATCCTCGATGCTTCCTATAGACTATAAAGTGAATATTTAAGTGCTAAATTTCCCGCTTATTGTCGCTTAATAATATCACAAAACATGGTATGATTATGAGAGGCGTGTCTACAACGTTTAGAACATGGCTGAACGCGCAAAAACTGGACTAACCGAGTCATTTGAGTGAGTCGTTCACGGTAGAAATTCGCCGATCGTTCGAACTCCAAGAATGTTTGAAATGAACCGATTCAAGAAATGAACCGAGTCATTAATCCCTGAACCATGCATCGCTTATACCTGCATGACTTCAACGACAATATCGCTACTGGGAAATGTAGTTTAATTACAGTTTTAGTTTTGGCCACGTTACATCACAGCTAATTATTAAGACTATTAATTATTGAGATTATTAATTATTAAAAATATATATTAACTGTGGTGTTGAACAAACTACTTTATGTCTGATTTTTAAAGAGAAACATCACCATTTTCTTGAATGTTGATCTCCTTTTAAAACTCAATCAAGCATGAGACAAACAGACAAATATATAAAACCTAGCCTACTCATTTAGCTAATCAGTCTCTCTTTATAATGACTAAATAAAGTCTTAACAGCCTCTCTTCACACACCTACTTTCTGAAGCAGTTTGTAAGTGATTTTAGAGTTCAAGCAATGAGAATTAGGCAAATTCCCGGAGTCCCGGCTGGGCCAGTTGGCATTTCTGTGTGGAGTTTGCATGTTCTCCCCATGTTGGCGTGGGTTTCCTCCGGGTGCTTCGGTTACCCCCACAGTCCAAAGACATGCGCTATAGGTGAATTGAATAAACTAAATTGGCCATAGTGTATGAGTGTGTGTGAATGAGAGTGTAGGGATATTTCTTAGAACTGGGTTGCAGCTGGAAGAGCATCCACTGTGTAAAAAACATGCTGGATAAGTTGTCAGTTCATTCCGCTGTGGCAACCCCTGATGAATAAAGGGACTAAGCCGAAGGAAAATGAATGAATGAATAAATACAACATTATTAAAAACATGCTGGTATCTGCTATCAACATTTTGATATTTTTTTTCCACCTTGTTTTTTTGTACTAGCCAAGTAAACATTTTTTAAACATTATGTTTATTGGGTTTTTACCAGTTAAATACAACATACAACAAAGTACAGTAGACCTATCATCACCAAGTATGCTCCCCTATGCCCCAAACATCCAACCCATAGTGCCACAAGTAAACCATGAATAAAATTAAACAAAAAAAGCAAACATAGGAGGTGATATCTAAGCATTCTGTCCTGTTACCCATGTAATAAATAAAGCTCTCTCAGTATTTGACAAATAAATCTTGATGCTTTTTAAAACTAAATGCATTTTTTCCCCAAGGCATATAATGACACTTCTTTAATCCACAAAGAAGCAGAAGGTGATTTAGAAACCTTCCATCTCAAAGATATACATCTTATGTCTGCTATAGCCAATTCAACTTAATGTTTACTTTTAACACTATTAACTGACAGTCAACAGAGTCTGGTCACTGATATCCTTGTAATATCTGGTAAGACTGCTGCCTTAACCAATTAGCAAAGACATTGCAGTAGACCATGAACATCTGAGTGTTTCTCCTGAGACCGAGCCAATGATTAAAGCCTCTTATCAGCGACATGGAACAAATGAGGTGGCGATTTGAGAGGTGAAACGTATAACTCCTCAGATCACATTTAACTGCACGTTTCTTAATCTGTTTATTGTAAACTAATGAGAGTAACTGTACTGTTTTTATCAGGGTTATGGACTTTTTATTCCCTTTGAGACCTTTTGATCAGTCAAAAACAGCTCTGTGTCAGTGATAATAACAGTGGACGCCAGTGTCTAATTGTTAGCCTATTTAAAAAAGTTTTAAGGTGAGAAATATGGGCAAAAGCATCCACTGCTCAGTTCTGAGATTTCAGGCTGTTTATAACATGATTCAGACAAGAAAACACACTCAAGTGTTTAGTTTACTGCACTCTATACATTTATGTCTATTGATTTTAGCTGTATATCTTTATATGTCATGTTCTCAAATGCTTTATTTAGTTTAAAATATTCACCTCAGTATGATTTACTAACTCTAACCTTTACATTCATTCATTCATTTTCATTTCGGCTTAGTCCTTTTATTAATCTGGGGTCGCCACAGCGGAATGAACCGCCAATTTATCCAGCATGATTTTGAACCAGCGACCTTCTTGCTGTGAGGCGAACGTGCTATCCACTGCGCCACCGTGAGGCCTCTAACCTTTACAAATTAATTGTATTTTATAGCTGAATAAGGATATATTCTGAAAGATTTACAGAGTTTTTCCATACACATTTGTATTCCTCTTATTTTATCTCTAATATGTCAACACAATGAAACAACAAGTTTGAACTTATCCAATTATTAGATTCCTGTTCTGAAAATCTATGCAAATATGTACACGTTAAATTAGACAATAGCTAATATGCATTAAAAATACATTAAAATAAGAGTTCACACAAACCATGTCTTGGCTTAAGTGACATTTAACATTAGATACTTTTTAACATGCATATATGATTTAGTTGTGAATCCAAATGACGCATAACAGTACATTTACATGTCTGAGCATTGCATGTGTGACTTCAGTATTATTTAATAACTCGTGCCATTACCATTTTAATGCATTTTATCTATATTTTGACATATATGCAGAGTAGTTTTTCATAAAAAAATTAATTCCTTTTACATTATCTCTAATCTGTCAACACATTGAACTTGAATTCATCCAATTTTCAGATTTCTGTTCTGCAAATAGGGCAGCATGGTGGCGCAGTGGGTAGCACAATCCCCTCACAGCAAGAAGGTTGCAGGTTCGAGCCCCAGCTGGGTCAGTTGGCGTTTCTGTGTGGAGTTTGCATGTTCTCCCCTTGTTGGCGTGGGTTTCCTCCGGGTGCTCTCGTTTTCCCCACAAATCCAAAGACATGCACTATAGGTGAATTGGGTAAGCTTAATTGTCTGTAGTGTATGATTGTGAATGGGTGTGTGTGGATGTTTCCCAGTGATGGGTTGCAGCTGGAAGGGCATCCGCTGCGTAAAACATGTGCTGGATAAGTTGGCGGTTCAATCCGCTGTGGCGACCCCAGATTAATAAAGGGACTAAGCCGAAATGAATGAATGTTCTGCAAATATATTAAAATTATTACAAATTTAACTGAGATGAGTTTGAAAAAGTAGGTTTTATACTATTAAAAAAATTTAAATTTAAATTAAATTAAAAAACTAAACCATACCATCTTTACATTTGGTGTACTTATGATTTAAAAGTTATTAGCATTTAAATTAGCAAATTTGAACAAGTGGTGGCGCTAGAGAGTTTGACTTAGAGAGTCCAAATTTGGCCCATTTGAAGAACTGACTATCCTCTATCTGTGTGCCAAATTTCATAACTTTCCCGCAAATGTTTATATAGGATTCCATTCGGATTGCGTCGGAAGCAGCAGAAGCAGAATAATAATAATAGAAACCGCAACAAAAACAATAATTAGACAATGGCATATATGCTTAAAAGAAACAAATCTTAAAATAAGACTTCACAGATACCATGTCTTGGCTTTAATGACATTTAATATTAGATACTTTTTAACATGCATATATGATTTAGTTGTGAATCCAAATGACGCATAACAGTACATTTACACATCTGAGCATTGCATGTGTGACTTCAGTATTATTTAATAACTCGTACCATTACCATTTTAATGCATTTTATCTATATTTTGACTTGTATACAGAGTAGTTTTTCATTAAAAAAATGTATCTCTCTTATTTTATCTCTAATATGTCAACACATTGAACTTGAATTTGTTCAATTTTCAGATTTATGTTCTGCAAATATATTAAAATGATTACATATTAACTAAGATGAGTTCGAAAAAGTAGGTTTTAAAACGATTAAAACAAGAAAAAACTAAACCTCATGATTTTTTAAATTTGGTGTCCTTATGGTTCAAGTTATTAGCATTTAAAGTTTGAAAATTTGACCAAGTGGTGGCGCTAAAGAGTTTGACTTAGAGAGTCCAAATTTGGTCTATTAGAAGAACTGACTGTCCTCTATCTGTGTGCCAAATTTCAAATATGCAAATATGTGAATCCACGTTGTGAATCCAAATGACGCATAGCAGTAAATTTACATATCTGAGCATTGCATGTGTGACTTCAAAATGATTTAATAACTCGTGCCATTATCATTTCATTGCATTCTATCTATATTTTGATGTATATACGGAGTAATTTTTCACAAAAATATTAATAACTCTTATTTTATTTCTAATATGTCAACACATTGAACTTGAACTCATTCGATTTTCAGATTTCTGTACTGCAAATGTATTAAAATGATTACATATTTACCTAAGACGAGTTCGAAGAAGTAGGTTTTATATACTATTAAAAATAGGAATTATGATTTGTTGGGGGGGGGGGTCGGGGGGGATTTTGATTCTGCAACCTACGGTTCAAAAGTTATAAGCATTTAAAGTTTGCAACATTTGGACAAGTGGTGGCGCTAGAGTGTTTGACTTAGAGGGTCCAAATTTGGTCCATTTGAAGAACAGACCATCCTCTGTGTGCCAAATTTCATACCTTTCCCTCAAATGTTTATATAGGATTCCATTCAAATTGCATTGGAAGCAGCAGAATAATAGTAATAGGAACCACAACAAAAACAATAACTAGACAATGGCTCATATGCATAAAAAAAATGAATCTTAAAATAATAGTTCACACATACCATGTCTTGGCTTAAATTGCATTTAACATTAGATACATTTAACATGCATATCTGATTTAATTGTGAATCCAAATAAAGCAGAACAGTACTGTGATCTGCTGGCTACTATAGTTGTGTATACACAGATAAATCTCTCTCGAGTCAAACAGACAGTCTACCTGCACTTGTATCCCAGCATGCATCTCTCACTCGCCCGTCCTTCTTTTCTTTTGTAACACATCGCCTTTTCAGTCTGACAAAGCTATCTGCATCAGGGCCGGCCACAGTACCACCCAGAAGGGCCGAAAACATCCTCCTCCGCGGCAGGTCTTGAATGAGCCCCCATTCGATGCATCTCTCTCACACCAGTGTGTACACAGAGGCCATTCAGAGCTGATGGGCTGAGAGGAAACAACACATCCACACTCAGTCTGCGCACACACACCAGTGACGGATGAGATGGAGACCAGTGGCTGAGCACGAGACACAATAACATTTAATTCAGTCTACTGGAAAATAATGAAGGGAAAACTATGAGTATATGTGTAACTTTCCTGTGTGGAATTCCACCTTTCCACCTAAAATTAGCTCTCTTTGACTGCATTTTAATTTTGAAGATGTAAAAGCTGAAACACTTTTCCCACATGAAAACAAAAACAGTAGAGATGCATTTGGAAAGCCCAGAATTTGTCAATTAATACTAGATTGAAAATGATCCAATTTAAATAAACCCAAAGCACATATATCAGGGACAATGTGGGCAATGCGTTCTTATATCACACCCGAAAAACGAAACCCAAACATCCCAGATATATGTTTCAAATTCCAAAAACATAAAGGAACATTCGTTCATTGTAAAAACCAATTCCAGTTACCCCTGATATATGTGCTTTGGGTTTATTCCCTGTAAGTTTATCATTACCAGGTTATCAAACTAAAATGATTGACATGTGTCTTGTTATTGCAAGACGTTTGATAGCACTCTATTGGAAGAATATAGAGAGCCCATCCATTGACCCCTGGCTAAAAGATTTGACACATTACATTGCACTGGAAAGAATTACCTACAGTCTAAGGGGCATATTAAAGCAGTACCATAAAATTTGGGATCTGTTTGTACAGTTTTTGGAACAAAACCATACAGTGGCACAAGCAAATACCTCTCACTGATTAATTGATTGATATGTGTGCATGTGTATTTTTGTGTGTGGAATACAGTATATGGTTTTATTTGTCTTATCCCATGTATAACAATATATTTACCTGTTAATGAATATTAACTGGGGCCTCACGGTGGCGCAGTGGGTAGCACGATCGCCTCACAGCAAGAAGGTCGCTGGTTCGAGCCTCGGCTGGGTCAGTTGGCAATTCTGTGTGGAGTTTGCATGTTCTCCCCATGTTGGCGTGGGTTTCCTCCGGGTGCTCCGGTTTCCCCCACAAGTCCAAACACATGCGCTATAGGTGAATTGGGTAAGCTAAATTGTCGTTAGTGTATGTGTGTGTGAATGCGAGTGTATGGGTGTTTCCCAGTGATGGGTTGCAGCTGGAAGGGCATCCGCTGTGTAAAACATATGCTGGATAAATTACCAGTTTATTCCGCTGTGGCGACCCCTGATTAATAAAGGGACTAAGCCGAAAAGAAAATGAATGAATGAATATTAACTGAATTTGGATGCTTGAGGGGGAGGGGGGAGGGATTAAAATGTAAAAAAAAAAAAAAAGTGCAATTTTATGTGCTTTTTACAATTAATTATTAATTAATTAATCTTTATTAAAAAAAGAAATGTATTTGGTCTTCAGGCAAGTGCTTCATTATGTTTCAGCCACGAAGTTTCATGTCGATGCATCCCTATAAAACAATGCTTTGTTTCAGTGTTTAATTGTGCATACAAGTCAAGGTGTTACAAAATGCAACATTATATTAACTGACGGCACATTTAGAACAGATAAAAAAGTTGCAATTAATCACAAGTTAGCTCATGGCAGTCATGCAATTAATCGCGATTAAATATTTTAATCGATTGACAGCCATAAAAAATGTTTTATTAATTAATTAAGTGCAAAAGTGTACTGTACTGAATAGTATTTACAACATTTTGTTAAAAGGATAGTTCACCCAAACATTTTAATTCTGTCATCATTTACTCACTCTCCACTTGTTCCAAACCTGTTGAACGCAGGGTGACGCGGTGGCGCAGTGGGTAGCACAATCGCCTCACAGCAAAAAGGTCGCTGGTTTGAGCCTCGGCTGGGTCAGTTGGCATTTCTGTGTGGAGTTTGCATGTTCTCCCTGTGTTTGCCAAGACAAAGACATGCGCTATAGGTGAATTGAGTAAGCTAAATTGTCTGTAGTGTATGTGTGTGAATGAGTGTGTATGGATGTTTCCCAGTGATGGGTTGCGGCTGGAAGGGCATCCGCAGCGTAAAACATATGCTGGATAAGTTGGCGGTTCATTCTGCTGTGGCGACCCCAGATTAATAAAGGGACTAAGCCGAAAAGAGAATGAATGAATGAATGTTGGAGCAACATTAAAGGGGAGCTATTATGGAAAAATCCCTTTTTAAGGGGTTTAAACAGTTGTGTGGCAGCAGTCTGTGAATATAACCAGCTTCTAATAGTAAAAATTCATTAATTTTATTTTTATAATCACACTTGATAAAAAAAACAGTCTGCAGAAACATTTTAATGGATATTTTCCCTTTGTAAGTGTCATCAGAAAGGGAAAGCCCCGCCCATTAGAGATGATCTCTTCCTCATTAGCATAGGACATTGGTCTTGTTTTTGAATCTGCCACTATGCTGACACACAGGCATTCATAGCTCCGCCCTCTTTTGAAAAGAGCACAATCTGATTTGAATTTAAAGTGACAGTCACCAAAATGACACAAATAGGATCAAAGCCTGAAAGGGGCAGTTTCAAAGAGTTATAAAACATTATTTGTAGGACATTTTGAGCTGAAACTTCACATTTTAGATCTTGTAAAAGGGGGCATAACATGTCCCCTTTAAGGGAGATAACTTATTGTGAAATTAAATTATATTACTATAGTTGTTTTAATAAATGTAACTCTTATTAATGTTAAATTAGATGTATTATTAAGTGTCCGCTTATTACCATAGCATAGCATAGCACAATTACTATAGCATTTACCATAAATTACTATAGTACTTTTTAACGTGAGCTGGAATATGAAGAGCAATAACATTTTCGTCTTGGTGTCTTTGACATTTCAGTCACACACACACCAATGACTAGTGGCAGAGCATGTGACCCGTTAAAATTTAATTCAGTCTATTGGAGACAAATAAAGTGATAATGAGGAGTATGACCATAACAATACTGTGAGCAACTTTCCGGATCTAATCCAGAGCAATCTAATCCAGAAATTCATCCAAAATAACCCATTTGAAAGACAATTGACATATTTTCCTCCTGGTTTTGTCCTTCTGTCTCCACTGAAGTTGCTTTTATAGTTAACAATGTTTTTAAAATGCTCTCCAAGGTGGATAAATGTGCTGTTTTCGCATTAAAAAGTGGATGGAAAACAGGCTTTTGAAAACGATGCAGCATTTTTAGCTAAAACTGTCTACTGGCAACTCAAATAGCATAAGATTTCTTTAATATCTCAGTAGTTCCTCCTACACTAAAATTGATACTTTTCTGAAAGGATTAAAAGTGACTAAGATAAAACCATCCTGAGTTATGAAAAGCAACAACATCATGGTGTCTTCCACGTCTCGGTCATGATTTTCACCTTCACTTTCCCACCTGAGTGTTTCTGATCTCTTAATCTTCAGGCTGTTTTTCTGGAGAAGCAACCCCTGTACTGCATCAACAGACAGAATAATCCGAAAATATTTAGTTAAGGGATTAGGAGTGAAGCTTTTAAGGCTCCTCTGGGAATGAGGTGTGGTTGGGTCACTCGCCCGTCTGTCAGTGCTCACGCTTCAGGTTTCACCAAAGAGGAAACACAGTGAGATTTGAGGGCAGTTTTTTTCCTCTGGGACCCACTTGATTTTGATCTACACGCTGTTAACAATGACCTTAGATTAAATGTTACACTTGTTACTGTCCCCCAATGATAAGCAAAGCTCTTTTACATGTCTAAGCTGGTTCTTCGCGCATGGGTTGTTGATGTGATGTTGCATGTCACACATGACAAAAATGAAGATAGTTAGTAATGTCATCATTTAAAATGCAGTAAATGGTTAAACATTTCTTTGTCTTGCATGGACCTATCTATAAAAACGTCCATTTTTGAGGCAAATCTTGAAACTGTCCTATGGTGTACAAGCGTCTCAAGCATAGTTCAATAAACTACAAGTCTTTTAAATTAAAATCATTCATTCATTCATTCATTTTCCTTGGGCTTAGTGCCTTATTTATCAGGGGTCGCCACAGCAGAATGAATCACTAACTATTCTGCCATATGTTTTACACAGCAGATGCCCTTCCAGCCGCAACCCAGTACTGGGAAACACCAATACACACTCATTCACACACACACACTCATACACTACGGCCAATTTAGCTCATCCAATTCACTTATAGCGCATGTCTTTGGGCTGTGGGGGAAACCGGAGCACCCGGAGGAAATCCATGCCAACACAGGGAGAACATGCAAACTTCACACAGAAATGCCAACTGGCCCAGCCGGGACTCGAAGCAATCACCTTCTTGCTGTGAAGCAACAGTGCTAACCACCGTGCCACCACATCAGACTTCAAACTACATAAATATATCTATTTTTTCTACAAAAGAAATTGCATATTTAATGCCTATTTGTCACCTACCCGCTACCAGGTTTCACTTATAAATTTATTGAACAAATTCATTGAACTATTTTCAATCATTATTGGTTTGTAGTTTTGTAATGCTACATGCTAGCAGAAATAAACATTGCCAACTTTACTTGTTAGACAAGTAATCCACTTCATACTTATCCACTTCATAACACAAATTAAAGTAACATGCATGGACACCAGTAAAAGTAGTTTTTTTAAGTGTATCTATGGTTTTGTGTCACTTTGTGCCAAACTCTTACGTTTCCACTCCATTTTCAATGTTTTTAGTTAGACAGAGTAAAACTTGATGGTGTACAGCCGTGGCCAAAAGTTTTGAGAATTACATAAATATCGGAAATTGGAGAAGTTGCTGCTTAAGTGTTTATAATAGCGATGTGCATATACTGCAGAATGTTCTGAAGAGTGACCAGATGATCTGCATAGTCCTTCTTTGCCATGAAAATTAACTTAATCCTGAAAAAAACTTTCACTGCATTTCATTGCTGTCATTAAAGGAGCTGCTGAGATCATTTCAGTAATCGTCTTGTTAACTCAGGTGAGAATGTTGACGAGCACAAGGCTGGAGACCGTTATGTCAGGCTGACTGGGTTAGAATGGCAGACTTGACATGCTAAAAGGAGGATGATGCTTGAAATCATTGTTCTTCCATTGTTAACTATGGTGACCTGCAAGGAAACGCCTGCAGCCATCATTGTGTTGCATAAAAATGGCTTCACAGGCAAGGATATTGTGGCTACTAAGATTGCACCTAAATCAACAATTTATAGGATCATCAAGAACTTCAAGGAAAGAGGTTAAATTCTTATTAAGAAGGCTTCAGGGCGTCCAAGAAAGTCCAGCAAGCGCCAGGATCGTCTCCTAAAGAGGATTCAGCTGCAGGATCGGAGTGCCAATAGTGCAGAGCTTTGCTCAGGAATGGCAGCAGGCAGGTGTGAGCGCATCTGCACGCGCAGTAAGGCGAAGACTTTTGGAAGATGGCCTGGTGTCAAGAAGGGCAGCAAAGAAGTCATTCATTCATTCATGCATTTTCTTTTCGGCTTAGTCTCTTTATTAATCTGGGGTCGCCACAGCAGAATGAACCACCAACTTATCCAGCATATGTTTTACGCAGCGGATGCCCTTCCAGCTGCAACCCATCACTAGGAAACATCCATACACACTCATTCACACACAAACACTACGGTCGATTTAGCTTACCCAATGCACCTATACCACATGTTTTTGGACTTGTGGGGGAAACGGGGCATCCGGAGGAAACCCACACGAACACGGGTAGAACATGCAAACTCCACACAGAAATGCCAACAGACCCAGCCGAGGCTCGAACCAGCGACCTTCTAGCTGTAAGGCGATTGTGCTAATCACTGCGCCACCGTGCTGCCCGCAAAGAAGCCACTTCTCTCCAAAAAAACATCAGGGACAGGTTGATCTTCTGCAAAAAGTATGGTGAATGGACTGCTGAGGACTGGTGCAAAGTCATATTCTCAGATGAAGCCCCTTTCCGATTGTTTGGGGCATCTGGAAAAAGGCTCGTCCGGAGAAGAAAAGGTGAGCGCTACCATCAGTCCTGTGTCATGCCAACAGTAAAGCATCCTGAGACCATTCATGTGTGGGGTAGGCAAAAGTGATATCGAAGTGGCTCAGGGACGAAAATGTTGAAATTTTGGGTCCATGGCCTGGAAACTCCCCAGATCCTAATCCCATTGAGAACTTGTGGTCAATCCTCAAGAGGCGGGTGGACAAACAAAAACCCACTAATTCTGACAAACTCCAAGAAGTGATTATGAAAGAATGGGTTGCTATCAGTCAGGATTTGGTCCAGAAGTTGATTGAGAGCATGCCCAGTCGAATTGCAGAGGTCCTGAAAAAGAAGGGCCAACACTGCAGATACTGACTCTTTGCATAAATGTCATGTAATTGTGGATAAAAGCCTTTGAAACGTATGAAGTGCTTGTAATTATATTTCAGTAATATTATTTACTCTATATGGTGCATGTTTGGATGGACTGGTGCTTGTTTTTTAAATTGATTAATTTATTTTTATCATTATTTATGAATTTTTTTATTAATTTGATGGCGACCCCTGATTAATAAAAGGACTACGCTGAGAAGAAAATGAATGAATGTCAGAGAGTTAACGTGTTGTCGTGTTGTGTTGTGTGGCACGGCAGGGTAAAATCAGCTTTTTTCAGTGGGGTTTGGCAGTGGTCTGTTTTCCTGGTTGATTTCCATGCGGTTGGGGGCGGGTTGGTTACTTACAACACTCTGGGTTTATCAGTCACTGCCATCAGTGCAGAAGCTGATAAGGTAAAGCGGGACACGGACACACACACACACACACACACACACACACACACACACACACACACAGGGGCGTCATGCACCTTTTATTTTTGATTTTTTGAAAAGGCTCATTTTTTTCCTGCAAGATAGGACATGACTGAAGACACCAAAATAAACTTTTAAACAGTTCAGTATAGGTCTCGATTTAAACCTATGAGCCGATTTCTTTTCACAGAATCTAAACTGCGGCTGGTCCAGAGTCAGTGATCATCTTGGATTTTTCTTTGCATAGAAAACATGACATATTGATATCCACTCCTTTGTGTCTAATGGGGAAAATTCATTTAGTATAGGTCACAATTTAAACCTATGAGCCTGCGGCTGATCCAGAGTCAGAGATCATCTTGCATTTTCGTTACATGCACTGTAAAAAATTACATGATCAATAAGTCAGTTTAATATAATATAAGTTCAAATGACTCATACGGGCTGCACGGTGGCGCAGTGAGTAGCACGATCGCCTCACAGCAAGAAGGTCGCTGGTTCGAGCCTCGGCTGGGTCAGTTGGCATTTCTGTGTGGAGTTTGCATGTTCTCCCCGTGTTTGCGTGGGTTTCCTCCGGGTGCTCCGGTTTCCCCCACAAGTCCAAAGACATGCGGTACAGGTGAATTGGGTAAGCTAAATTGTCCGTAGTGTATGTGTGTGAATGAGTGTGTGTGGATGTTTCCCAGAGATGGGTTGCAGCTGGAAGGGCATCCGCTGTGTAAAACATATGCTGGATAAGTTGGCGGTTCATTCCGCTGTGGCGACCCCAGATTAATAAAGGGACTAAGCCGAAATGAAAATGAATGAATGAATGAATGACTCATACGGCTAATTTGATTCAGCTTTTAAGGCAATTTAAGGCAACCAGTATATTTTACAGTGTGGAAAACATGACATTCTGATAATAACTCCTTTGTGTCTAATGGGGAAAATGCCTTTAGTGTAGGATACAATTTATACCTACACTGAATAAAGGGTGCATTGGATTTGCTAACATTTCTTAAGGTAAGTGGTTGCAAACAATTTATATGGGCTGAATTTAAACAAACAAATTACATTTAGTAATATACAACTTAATTTGTTTGCTTGAATTCAGCCTATATAAATCATTTGCAACCACTTAAAAAAATGTGTAAATTCAATTCATCTTTTTCTTTTTCGTGTCTGAGCCTATTTCTTTTCACATAATCAAAACTGCAACTGATCCAGAGTCAGTGATCATCTTGCATTTTTGTTGCATGGAAAACGTGACATTTTGAGAGTAGCTCCTTTGTGTCTAATGGGGGAAAAGTCATTGGAGTTTCAAGTGACATGCGAGTGGGCGGATGATGACAGATGCTTCAGTCTGAAGTAAATGATCTGCGGAAGTGTGAGTCGATTGGACTGAGTGTATTTAGACTTGAAGAGGCTATTTAGACACATTTTAAAAAAAAAATGCAATTTCTAAATGGTTTAACTCTTAAAAAAATGTGAATATGGATATTTGTGTCGTGCTAGAATTGTTCTCATTTTCATTATATTTTATATTTTACATTATTATTATTATTCGGCTATTATTAGTAGTATTATTTTATTTGTTCATTCATTCATTCATTTTCAACCGCTTTTCCGGGCCGGGTCGCAGGGGCAGCAGTCTTAGAAGAGAAACCCAGACTTCCCTTTCCCCAGACACTTCCTCCAGCTCCTCCAGGGGGATCCCGAGGCGTTCCCAGGCCAGCCGAGAGACATAGTCCCTCCAGCGTGTCCTGGGTCTTCCCCGAGGCCTCCTCCCGGTGGGACATGCCTGGAACACCTCCCTAGGTAGGCTTCCAGGAGGCATCCGAAACAGATGCCTGAGCCACCTCAGCTGACTTCTCTCGATGAGATTTTTATTTTATTTTATTTGTAAATCCTTCAAATATAACAATAATATAACATTATTAAGAATCATAATAATAATAATAATAATAATTATGTAAAATAAAATAATACGGTGGCACAGTGGGTAGCAC
>CAIGQW010001014.1:3689225-3700357 GCA_903798125.1 Danio choprae
AAATTGTCCGTAGTGTATGAGTGTGAATGGGTGTGTATGGATGTTTCCCAGAGATGGGTTGCAGCTGGAAGGGCATCCGCTGCGTAAAACATATGCTGGATAAGTTGGCGGTTCATTCCGCTGTGGCGACCCCAGATTAATAAAGGGACTAAGCCGAAGTGAAAATGAATGAATGAATGAATAATAATTATGTAAAATAAAATAATACGGTGGCACAGTGGGTAGCACTATCGCCTCTCAGCAAGAAGGTCGCTGGTTCGAGCCTCGGCTGAGACAGTTGGCATTTCTGTGTGGAGTTTGCATGTTCTCCCTGTGTTGGCGTGGGTTTCCTCCAGGTGCTCCGGTTTCCCCCACAAGTCCAAAGACATGCGGTATAGGTGAATTTGGTAAGCTAAATTGTCCATAGTGTATGTGTGTGAATGAGTGTGTATGGATGTTTCCCAGTGATGGGTTGCAGCTGGAAGGGCATCTGCTGCATAAAACATATGCTGGATAAGTTGTCAGTTCATTCTGCTGTGGCGACCCCTGATTAATAAAGGGACTAAGCTGGAAATAAAATGAATGAATGACTCCTTCTTTACAATTATACTATTATATTTTATATCTTTTTTACTTTTATTTTTGTTGCATTAAATTCCCAAAACTCATGACTAACTCTGTTGGGTGGTTTATGAGGACTCTCCATAAGACTTATGTATTTTATACTGTAAAGAACGCTTATTATGTGGCCTTACCCCATCCCAACCCATAAAAACACCCCTCACAGGAAACCTGTGGGAAATTTACATTTTTAGACCCTTGTTAAGTGTGATTTTTAAAAAGCGTTTTGAATAACAAGGACACAGGACATGTCCTCATAAACCACCTTTATAGATCATATGAATCTATAGATGTCTAGATATTTCCTCATTTGTCTTTCGAAAAGAAAATATTGACAACGTTTACCACATCACAACAACCTTTTAAAAACTACAACCAGCGGCCGCGCGCGCGCGCACACACACACACACACACAAACATGTCACGCATGTTTTTTCCCCCCTGGGAGGTGCAGTAAAGTGGACTCCTCCACACTGGTGGCCTGAGATGGTCTATATGGCCTTCAGCCAGTGAGTTTGAGATGGAATTTCCCGATTATAGTCAAGACTCGAATATTTTCTCTCCTCGGGATCAGATAATGGTCGCTTGCGTTGAAGTGTGCGTGCAGCTTTTCATTAAACATGCCTTTGACTCGCATTCACGCCGCAATCAACACAATGACATCAATGAGAAGCATCTCAATACCTCGCTTTTCTTTTTCGCTCCTTTCTTTCCTTTGTCCGATGTGCAGACGGAGTGTAGTGGGCCTCAGATTAGAGACTGTCGTGTCACCGCAGTGGAAGAACGAGTTTGACGGTTTTCAACCACCGTTACAAATGAAACACTCTTGCGGGGTCAGACGAGAGTCAGTGCGGAAGATGAGAAACACCGCGCGGCGTCACGTGACCGCAAAAAACACTCGTCCTGCTCTTTCAATCATGGTAGATGATTCTGAAATAGACGCGCCTTTAAACACTGTTGACAGCACAGAGCGGCTCTTAATGCACTCTAACAAGCAAAGGCGTGATTAGAATGTTTGTTTCTCTTTGTTCAGGGAAATGTAATCCAAAGGAGCTAGACAGTCAGTTGCATCACTGGAAATACAAACGTTAATTTGTTATTGTAAAAAAAACAGAAGGGGGGATTGGGGACAGTTGCAACACTTTTTTGCATGTCCTTCAGTTTCTCAGAGACAGTTTTTATGGAAACCCAAAATTTTAATATAATAAGCCCACATCTCAGACAGCCACCCACATTGCTATAATATGTATACATGCTAGTCAAACACACAAGGAATTGTTCTGTCTGTTGTTGACAGGAACCTATAGGGAATATATACATATACTCTCTCTCTCTCTCTCTCTCTCTCTCTCTCTCTCTCTCTCTCTCTCTCTCTCACGCACGCACACACACACACACACACACACACAACGTATCAAAGACTAGCTATGGAATAAAGGGACTCATATATTTTGGACTTGGACCTTATTTAGGGCTATATTTATTAAAAAAGCTGCTTTTTTAATCTTTGTATTTTTATTTTACTCTTTATTTTAGTATATGCTGAATGGAAATGTCCTCATTTTTAACATTTAGAAAGAGAGTAGGGCCAACTTAATGGTTCGGAAAATGTATTTTATTCTGTTTAATTATCCTGAAAAAGCCAAAACGGGCTGTATATACACACGCATACATATATAAACACACACACACGCGCACGCACGCACGCACACACACACACACACACACACACACACACATAGGCTACATATATAAAATATACCAAAATAAAATTGTAAATTAGTATTAAAATAGACAAGACCCTTCCTAGATGTGGATAAATAAGAAATGTGTATGCTATGTAATATTTGTATATGTAGCCTCTTATTTTTTTTAAATTCCACAGTGATAGCCTATTGTAGCCTATTATATCCCTATCCAGAGATGTTTTACTTTATTTTAATATTTTTATGACTTTTTAAACTATTTCTGTATAATGTTTTTCATCATTAGTATTTGTTATGAGTAGTATATTTCCCCATTGACATCAAAGCAACGTTCGCCTCACAGCAAGAAGTCGCTGGTTCGAGCCTCGGCTGGGTCAGTTGGCGTTTCTGTGTGGAGTTTGCATGTTCTCCCTGTGTTGGCGTGGGTTTCCTCCAGGTGCTCCGGTTTCCCCCACAAGTCCAAAGACATGCGGTATAGGTGAATTTGGTAAGCTAAATTGTCCATAGTGTATGTGTGTGAATGAGTGTGTATGGATGTTTCCCAGTGATGGGTTGCAGCTGGAAGAGCATCCGCTGCGTAAAACATATGCTGGATAAGTTGGCGGTTCATTCCGCTGTGGCGACCCCAGATTAATAAAGGGACTAAGCCGAAATGAAAATGAATGAATGAATGACATCAAAGCATTTACAACTACATGTAAAGATGTAAATAAAAATGTAGCCTATATTGTTTATATTCCCAGATGTTATACTATATACATTTATAGTATATTTTAGGCTCTAAACACACAGGATTCATCCCCCAAAAATAACAAATAACCTTACATTTTGAGAAAGCACACACATTTCTTTTTTTTCTTCTTCCGAGTCCATAAAAGTATACACAAAAACTATTTATTCACTATACATTTGCATAATATGTGTTACCATTGGACTGCACATGCACAATGCATTTGACAGGATTTATATTTTTTACATGGGCTATTTAAATCAGCATTCTGACTGCATATTACAGCTGTTCATCATGGAGAAACTGTTGCGCATCTGTTTCTTGCATTGCCCGCAGCTGAGTGAGGAAACTGTTAACAGTCGGAGCGTTGCATTTTGGGATACAGAGGAGTCATATCGGGTGGTCTGCCATTGACAGGGAAGGATTCCTGTTTTTCAGACAACTGGGAGCACAACATGTACAGCCCGTTTGGCTTTTGCAAGATAATTAAACAGAATAAAATGCATAAAAAACATTTTCCGAACCATTAAGTTGGGGGCAACTCACTTTCTGAGTGTCAGAAAAAGAGGAAATTTCCTTTCAGCATATAACCAAAATAGTCAAATACAAATGCAAGGATAAAAATAGCAGCATTTTCCTAAATATAGCCAAAGCCCCTTTATTCTATAGTCTCTTATATGCATTGTTTCATATTCATTATATATTTTTATTTAACCTGTTAGCGATGTATTGGTTATTTAATATTTGAATAAATACTGAAAACAAATAACAGCCATTGTTTAAATTATTATATTTTACCATCAAATTGTAGCATATGTCGCAATTGCTTTTAATGCTAACACATAACCCTCACAGTGACGTCACTAACTCAATTGAGTGCATGTGTCTGAGACTGCATGCGAGTGCTGAGACTGCTGAGAGTGCATGCGAATGCTAAGACTGGCGAGAGTGCATGTGTCTGAGAGTGCATGTGGAAGTCTGCAGCCAGATACGGCCGCTCGCTTTCGACAATATATATTTCCAACGCAATTTCAGCCTATACCACTGGTTGGTGCCACTCTCTTTCTGGGTGTCAAAAAAAAGGACATTTCCATTTAGCATAGGCCTACAGTATATCATGCAAATAATCAGGTGAAAGTGCCCGCTCACTTTTGATGATTCTAGTCCAAATGTATATTTCTGCTTACGCCATGGTTGGTGCAACTCTCTTACTGAGTGTCAAAAAATAGGAAATTTCCATTTAGCGTGTATAGAAGTTCAGTCATACGAATATTTACGACTGTTAAAAAGGGGGCGTGGCAATAAACCCCACCCCTAAACCCAACCCTCATTGATGGATGAGCAAATCGTTCTAAATTGTACGAATTAAATGGTAAATTCCTTATCCACAAATGCAGACTTTCAAAATCTCCTCCCTTATATAAGGCTTTTGTTAACGAAGTGATTCTTTTAATGAAGTCTCTTAAAGCTGTGAAAATTGTAAAGGTTTATCTAAGTTATGAAAATTTATTTGGCGTCTTGTGAATGTCTTCCATTTTGGTCATTCATTAGGCTTAGTCCCGTATTCATCAGGGTTCACCACAGCGGAATGAACCGCCAACTATCCCAGCTTCCCATGCTATCCCATGTTTTACGCAGTGGATGCACATTCAGCTGCAACCCAGTACTGGGAAACACCCATACACAGGTATTCATACACTACGGTCAATTGAGTTGTAATCTGATTAGAATCTAATTCGCTTAGGCTACTGCATGTGTTTGGAAACCGGAGCAGGGGAGAACATCCAAACTCCACACAGAAATGGCAACTGGCCCAGCCGGGACCCGAACCAGCAACCTTCTTTCTGTGAGGCCACAGTGCTAACCACTGATTCACCGTGCCACTCTCTTTCGTTTTGTTTTGTGATATTTTTCCTGTAATTGTAATTTACAAATGCACACAAAACAAATTGTATGAATTAAAGCCACTGCATAAAAAGTAACGAATTGGCATGAGATGGCGTTGAATATTCTCAGCATCTTTATGCAACTTTTGCAATAACTGTCTGGCCCAAACACAAACCCCAACTAAAACAAATCCTCCGCTGACCTCGGAAAACCTGCCGTTTTATGGACGATAATTTGTGTTTTTCAGTCTGAAAGGTCAGTCGGTCCAGTCAGAGCTCTCTCTCAAACAAACAGAAGAAGTGCTGAGCCCGTTGCTGGATCAGAACCGCACACACGGTCTGTTTATAAGATGTAGACCAGGTTTGAAGACCAGAGACAGAAATAGAAGAGCTCAACAAACAGAGTAACCTTAAACTGCTGAGGTCACACGAGCATATCCATTAACTCACTTCCCATGAAGCTCCACTTCAGTGTGTGTTTGATCAATGAGGAAGTGAAGAAGATTTCCTTGACGCCAAATGCATTGAAATAAAGACTTTGATTGGCAAACGAGCACTGGGAAGTCAGGCTCATTTTTAGCGAAGTGCTTCTTTTAAACTCAATCAACTGGAAACAGAAAAGATCCTGCAGTTCAGGCCCGGTTCTTGCCAGCCACAGATGGGTGGCCTGCAGAAATCCCAGGTGGGCAATTTTTTGGGGGTGGGGTTAGGAGACCGATACACTGTAAAAATCAAATAATTAAATGACGGAAGGCCTCACAGTGGCGCAGTGGGTAGCACGTTCGCCTCACAGCAAGAAGGTCGCTGGTTCAAGCCTCGGCTGGGCCAGTTGGCGTTTCTGTGTGGAGTTTGCATGTTCTCCCTGTGTTGGCGTGGGTTTCCTCCGGGTGCTCCGGTTTCCCCCACAAGTCCAAAGATACAAGTGAATTGGGTAGACTAAATTGTCCGTAGTGTATGAGTGTGAATGGTTGTGAATGGATGTTTCCCAGAGATGGGTTGCAGCTGGAAGGGCATCCGCTGCGTAAAACATATGCTGGATAAGTTGGCGGTTCATTCCGCTGTGGCGACCCCAGATTAATAAAGGGGCTAAGCCGAAATGAAAATGAATGAATGAATGAATGAATAAATGACGGAATAGCATAATAATGTTCTTGTTTGGGCTTGGTTAAGAAGACATTATATTAAGTCACTATAAGCGTAAACCTTTTTTTTTAATGAAGGGTTATTTTTAAATCCAGTCAACATTCAGAATAAATAATGACTGGAACAATAAGCACAAACTCAGCCATTATTATAGTCTTTTTAAAGTTAGAATGAAGTCTGTGCAAAAATTAAGTATGCAAGTAATATATTAAAGAGAGAAATGGAGTATGCTTGTATTCACAGTGTGAGTGTTCTGTGTGGGGAATAAACATTTACTGAATGTCAGTGGCAGTAGGCTATATCTGAGCTCTATATAATGTTGAACATGCAAGAGGGAATCTGATCATGAATGACAAATGTCATATTTGAAAATAGTCTATTTCTATTTATGTGTCGTCAAAGACAGAGTGCAAGCATATGTGTCTAACATAATTAATCATTTAATAATTTCGTTCTGAATTTATTCAGAATTATGAATAGTTGTATTCTGATGTGATCACTGTCTTCTGCATTGAGGACCAGAACCAATTTAAAGTTTATTCTTAAGTCTAATGTCTATTACCCCAAGTCTATACAAAATGTAGCATTTACCAACAGTAGGTCTAGACAATATAATATTAATATAATTTTTAATGAAGAAATAATAATAATATCATCAATATTAAACTAACTTTTTTTAACATACAATATCAAGATAACATCGTATGTGTTCAGTGTCGAGATACATATCAAATTGTGACTTAAGTGTATCGTTACACTCCTGATACAGCAGTAGGAATAGGGAGTAGGAATTGTTTCTGACAAGGGAGCTGGGGAGCATGATGGATTTTTTTAAGCAACACAGCCACGTTACTGTCACTGATGCTGGTGCCTATAACAGGCTTTATGAAAGGCACCAAAAGTCGATGCATGGAACTTGGAATTAGGGATGCTCATACTTTCCCGCCGCTCATTAACCGAATATTACCCGTTTACCGATTAGATTAATATTTAATTTCTCATCAGTCGCGAGGCTTGGCTATAGTCTGTCCAGGATCACAGAGAAGTAATTTTGTTTTTATACATAACAGCCTAGTATTGCATTACTTTGCATACATTGTTTTTAGTTTATAAAGCTATTAAATGAAAGTCTCAGTTTGGTGTGGATATGTAGGCTATTTTAGAAATAGATTTTTTTATAAGCACCATTAATAGCCTAACTGTATTTCTCCAAATGAAAAGTCATTAGATATTTGTTGATTGTACTCAATCATCATAATTGAAATATGATGGTGCGGTGCCGGAGCGCGCTCGGAGCGAGAGAAAACCCCGACGCAAAGCAGAGCACACTTCAGAAAGTTTTAATTTTGTGGCTATTTTCTACTTGTGCAAATAAACAGAGGTGTTTATGACGCTGATCCGGGACAGAGGCATCGCCATCAGTGCTGGTTACTTGAAGCAAATATTTCTGGACTTTATGAATTGCATGACTCGCTACTCAGACAGACTGAACCCAAGCAAGGCTCGCGAGTGAGTGATGAGCGCGCCTTTGCTTACAGACAATCAAACTGTTTGGTGTTGCGCTATGATTGGTCGGGGATTTCAACACCCCTTTTTCCATTTTTTAACACAGAGCCCACCTTAGACTGCTTTTGTCGAATCGAAAAATCGTACAAAAGAGAAATCAAATGAAACTATGTGTATCAAATGAAACTATGTGTATGCTGTCTTTTCATTGGGTGGGACTCAGCCCACCCCTGCCCATGCCTAGAGCCAGTTTGTATTAAAATCTGTATTTGCATGATGCTTTTGGGAATTGTGACCATGCACCACAAAACCAGATTGAAGTGTCAATTTAGATTTATCAAATTAAGATATATAAATCAGACAAGTAAAAATTATAAATAAAACTAGATACATTATGATTTATAATTTGAAAGCTCAATGCATAATTTCCATTAATGTATAGTTTAATTTTTAGCGAACTGCTTCTTCTGAACTCAATGAACTGGAAACAGAAAAGATCCAGTTTTTTTAATTAAAATCTGTATTTACATGATGCTTCTGGGAATTGTGACAATGCACCACCAGACTGAAGTGTCAATTTAGATTTATCAAATTAAGATTTATAAATCAGTCAAATTAAGATTTAAAGTATAAAAAGAGTATTTAAGATATAAATCTCATTTTAAAAAATCATAATTTGCAAGCCCAATGAATAATTTCCATTAATGTACAGGCCCGTAGCCAGGGGGGGTTCGGGGGGTTCGGAAGACCCACCCCCCACTGATAAAAGGTCCAGTATTGTCCCATACATGAGCTCATTTGTCTTATTTTGACAATATTCGCAACTTTAACTCCTTTTTTCCCCTAATAATATATGATGTAATAAATTTGTATTTAGAAATAAGTATTTTTCCACATTTCTTTATTCTATATATTTAGCAAATGTTTTTGGTACCTCAAAAAGTGTCCAGCTAAAAACAGTGTTCACTAAAATAATGTCACTAAAATGCCGTATTTAAACCTCATAATTAAATAGAACATAAGGCGAAAAACTGCAAAATGGTCCACTTTTTGGGAAACAAGAACCACCCCTTTCACCAGGCTGGCTACGGGCCTAAATGTCTTTTGAACTTAATGAACTGGAAACAGGAAAGATCCAGGCAAATCTGTATTACATGAAGGTGGCATGGTGGCTCAATGGTTAGCACTGTCGTCTCACAGCAAGAAGGTCGCGGGTTCGAGTCCCAGCTGGACCAGTTGGCATTTCTGTGTGGAGTTTTGCATGTTCTCTAAATCAGACAATATTAGATTTAAAATATAAAAACATACATAGCTCAATGAATAATTTCCATTATTGTATGGTTTGTTATGTTATGACAATCTTTAGCCGAGACACAACTATTTAGAAATGTGGATCAAATGTGGCAAAGAAAAAAATCTAAATAGCCTACTGAAAAAATCAGTGATATGGTATTTACTTAATTGTCTAATGGTTTTTGGCATACAATGAAAACTTTACATTCATTCATTTTCCTATCGAGTTAGTCCCTTTATTAATCTGGGGTCGCAACAGTGCAATAAACCTCCAATTTATCCAGCATATGTTTTATGCAGCAGATGCCCTTCCAGCTGCAACTCATCACTGGGAAACATGCATACACACTCATTCACACACACTACGGCTTACCCAATTCACCTATACCGCATGTCTTTGGACTTGTGGGGGAAACCGGAGCACACACTCCACACAGAAATGCCAACTGACCCAGCCGAGGCTCGAACCAGCGACCCTCTTGCTGTGAGGCGATCGTGCCACCCACTGCGCCACCGGGACACCCCTAATGGTACTCAATGAACAAACAATGAACAAACAATGAACAAACAATGAACAATTTACATTTATACAGTATTTATTAATATTAGTTAATGGATAAAAAGCTGTTTAATTCAGTGCAGTTAGTTCATGTTAACTCAGTGCATTAACTAATGTTAATACGCATGAATTTTAATTTTCACAAGCCATTAGTAAATTAATAAAAGCTATACAAGCATTGTTATACTTAGTTCATGTTAGGAAATACATTAACTAACATGAATAAATGAAACCTTATTGTAAAGTGTGACCGAAAGGTATTTCATTTTGACTCATGCAATGGTAATTTGGCTACTGCCAAAAATATACCCGTGCAAATAAGACCATTTTATAGTCCATCATGGTCACACAATTGCGTTTCAGATCATATTTCAGTATTTCATATAGTCTACAGTGTTTAAGCAAATAACAATAGTAAGTCTAAATAACATTGATAAACATGATCTTGAATTTTATTTTATCTGACAGATTTTTCAGTCCATAGTACGTATATATGACAGAGCACTGAGCCAGTCATGTACTGATGCCATATATATATATATATATATATATATATATATATATAAGCTGATGCCATTTAACCCATAAGCCTTTTTGTTTTATTCGATTGATTAATATTTTATACATAGCCTACTTTTCATAAACCACATAACTTTAACGCGTGTGCTTGAAGTATCGTGCAACTATAAGTCAGGTTTAAAATGACCGATATGTGTGTGTTCATTTTGATATTGTTTTGCACGTTTCCGTGATGGTTATGTTTAGTGATGGGGCGTGTAAAATATATAAAATAACCTATAATTAATCTGACCAAGGCAGCACGGTGGCGCAGTGGGTAGCACGATCGCCTCACAGCAAGAAGGTCGCTGGTTTGAGCCCCGGCTGGGTCAGTTGGCATTTCAGTGTGGAGTTTGCATGTTCTCCCCGTGTTGGCGTGGGTTTCCTCCGGCTGCTCCGGTTTCCCCCACAAGTCCAAAGACATGCGCTATAGGTGAATTGAGTAAGCTAAATTGTCCGTAGTGTATATGTGGGAATGAGTGTGTTTGAATGTTTCCCAGTGATGGGTTGCAGCTGGAAGGGCATCCGCTGGGTAAAACATATGCTGGATAAATTGGCAGTTCATTCCGCTGTGGCGACCCCAGATTAATAAAGGGACTAAGCCGAAATGAAAATGAATGAATGAATAATCTGACCAAAAAACAAAGGAAGTCTTATGTCCCCACTAATAGGCTATATATGTTGGGCGTTTTATCGGGGGAAAATGTCGACAATACAAAACAGAAACATGTTCATCTTCCTTGTCAGCTACACCTGTATTTAATAGGACATCTTTTATTTTTATTTTGGTCATGGTTTCTGAAGATGGGGGCTTGTCACGCAACCTGTCTCGTGTTGAAATGGCAGTAAAGAATTCGATTGGACGTAAAAACCGATGACGTCAGCAACCACAGAACCGTTTCATCATGTCCTTTAGAATTTGATAAGCCTATTAGTTTATTTGTTTTTATTTTAAGTCTAGCAATGGGCCATTTAATAGGGATCAGATGCTCTACGAGGCTCATGCATTTACTGTTTAGGATTGAGAAACATCGCTGGATTTCTCTGGAACCGAGATGAAGGATGTCGTTTTGTTTATTCATGTCTTTTTATTTGAATGCGTGCGTGTGTGTGTGTGTGTGTGTGTGTGTGTGTGTGTGTGTGTGTGTGTG
>CAIGQW010001014.1:3705661-3727911 GCA_903798125.1 Danio choprae
CATAATTAAAATAAAACACTACAAATTAAAATGGCATGAAGGATTACTGCAAATTCAAGAACATTTAAGGATATTTTTATTTTTCAATTATTAACATTAAGTTTAAACAGTTCAGCAAGCAAATAATACATCTGAAAATAACCGTGAACTGCAATATGCATTTAGTTTATCATCGCATTTTCATTGCTTAGTCGTTTCAAATGCTCCATATTATCTCAAAGTACTTACTGCATTTTATTTGTGTATTTCTCAAAGACACAATCTCCTCTTATATCACACGCGTTACTCGCAATAAACCTTATATAAGGTACCGCAGTGAACTTATCATGCTCTCAAAAAAATAAGTTTGCTGTTTATTCAAACTACTTATTTAAAATGAGCCGAAACAACACCATTAATTAGTTTATTTGGAGGACAACTTAATTGTTTTATGTTTAATCCACTTAAATTTGGTAAAACTTTTAAGTTAACTTAATACCTTCATGTTGTTCCAACTCAAATTGATTGTGATGAACCCAGTATTTGCACTGGTAAAAATGCTGGGTTCAACACAATACCTTCATGTTTTCCCTACACAAATCGATTAAGTTCACTTAATGGTTTTACACATTTAACTGGATTCAACATGAAACAATTAGGTTGTCCCAAAAACAACTAATTGTGTCGGTTTGACTCATATTAAATAAGTATTTCGAACAAGCAGCAAAAGTCATTTTTTGAGTTTGCGTCCGCCAGAGATTTCTTTTTGTCACATAAGGTCATCTAAACTAACTTATGGCAACAGTTTGATGGGATCGTTTGTTTATTTATACAGTTGTCCGAGCAGATCTTCAGTCATGTGAACAAACATCGACAGCAAAATCCCACATAATCTCTCTGTAAACATGTTATCTTGACTGTGACTGTTGAGCAGAACTCAGCCATACAGGACTGATGAAACGCAAAAAGACTGTCCAGTTCACTTTTGCCATGCCTTTATTAAGCAGAAATGAATTTAGAAAAATAGATATGCACATGTATATTACCAACTCAAAGGCCATTCAATATCATACAGACACAAAGAAAATGCAACAATCTCATTTCCCTAACCACTCTACAAGGCTGATTTACTAACAAGAGAATATTCAAACCAATTGCAGTCCATTTATAACAACAGCCTGACGCTATAACTGATTTGCACCATAAAAACAACAACGACAAAAAAAACAAATCTACTGCAAATATTGCAGAAATCTTCTGTGGTACAGTATCTCCACAGCTTCAGATCCCACTTGTCCGTAACGGTGTGAAACATTCAGGTGTGTTTTATCCAGAACTTACTGATGAATGAGTCTATGAAGCTGCAGATGAAGGATGAACTGCATGATGAAAGCGGTGTTTTGTTTTTCTATTCGGTGCTCTTTGTGTTCCTACGAGTCTGAGAGTCCATGAACGGCGCTCAGACCCTCGTGCTGGTGTTTGCTCAGTGGACTCTTTCTCTCTACAGCTGGAGCCAAAAGAGAGCAAGTGTTTATGGAGCGAACAAGACGCAAACAAGCCATCCAGCTCTTTCTAAACGCTACATCCTTCCTTCACAATGTCAGTGTGATTTCGTATTTTATAAATTAAATTTTAGGTACAATCTGGCAGGTGTGGTGTTTGAAAAACAATTGGTAGGGAAACATTTTCAGCTTTACGAAGAGAAACATGAAAATAAAATGCAGCAGAAATATTTAAACTGCATTTTCTAATGCACAACGTGACATTAAAACATAATTCCGAAATTGCATGCTCTACAGTTATGTAAAAACACCACGACACAAATAATATAATACACATAGACTCAATACTCAAAATAATCTGTCTAAATACATGCAATATATATACACGTTAAAAAAAATACTATTCATTTACAGTAAATACTACAGTCATTTTGAAAATTAGAAGTATTAGTAGTGATATTTACAAAACTACGGCAGCATTCTGTAATATTAACAATAGTGAACTGCTAAACTGTAATAAGTACAGTAGTTTTTACTACAGTAAACTGTGGTCTTGAAGTTTAATATAGCCCGTAGCTGTGGAAACCTATGGTATTGGGTCATTTGTTATTATAACTATAATTGTTGCGTTACCATGGCAACTATAAAATGACCACAACAGATTAATTTGAATACTTCGCAATAGTATAGTTCAAAAATACAATATTATTCACTATACATTACTTTAGTACAGGGGTGGGCAAACTCGGTCGTGGAGGGCCGTCCTGCACAGTTTAGCTCCAACTCTAATTAAACACACCTGCTTATAGATTTCTAGTGGTCTTGAAGACACTGATTATGTTCAGGTGTGTTTGATTAGTGTTGGAGCTAAAGTCTGCAGGACACTGGCCGTCCAGGATCAAGTTTGCCCACCCCTGCTTTAGTATTTCTATATGGCATCAAGCCATTAATTCTTTCTTACTAATGTTGTTTGCATAAGTGGCTTACCTTCTCGGCTTGTGTTTTTGAAGGATATGGCGCTGTGCAGGTTTGGGCTCTGGATCATGGTCCCGGTGTTCGGATGACTGAGACCCGCGCTCTGTGACTGCCAGTGACCGTAATTCCCGGCATGTCCACCGTAAACACCGTACTGATTACTGGCGGAGTACGCGCACGCAGGAACATATCCCGACAAATTTGATGAAGCCTAGGAATTAAATGAAATACATAATTCATTAGTTAACCAAGACGAATGACATATAATAGTATTTGACTCAATATTAGGCTACATATAAAAAGTTAAATCAATAACTAAACCCATCGAAATGTAAATAATAGTAATTAATTAAATATATTATATAGAAATAAAATGCAATCAATAAACGAACCCGTTTAACATCACTGTAAATGAAATACTGAGTTCCACACAATTGATTTGTGTTGGGGCAGCAAGAAGGAATCAAGTTAACTTATTAGTTTTTACAAATTTAACAGAAAACAATTAAGTTGTCCCCTAAAACAATCTCAACAATTGTGTTGCTTTAGTGTAATTTGTGTTTCTTTTAATTAAGTAGCCTGAACAAACAGCAAATGTCATTTTTTTGAGTGATGGATGACACACTTATAATCAAATTGACTAAACACTTTGTAATCAGATGCAATTTAATTATTTGCACAGATCTTTCCTCTCTGAAAAATAAAGGTTCATGCCATGGATGGTTTCAAGAATAAAAAAACTCTGGAGCCTTTCCATTCTACAGAATGTTCCTTATAGTCGAAAAAGTTTGCTTAAATATTGAAATGATCTTTACATTAACACAATTATTGTAAAAAGTTAAAAAGAAAAATATATTCTATAGCAGTCCGCTTTTGAAACATGCTCTGTGCACAAAATTGGAAATTATACATATAATCATGCAGCCTAAATTATGCATGGCCTGTGCTAAAATAAATAAACGAATAAATTCACCTGGGTGTACTTAATGTCACTTTCTAAAGGGGGCTTATCGATGCTGTTGACTCCGTGAACGGAAGGAAACGAAGGTCTGTTGACGCCCGTCCAGTCCTCCATTTTGGGCTGATAACTCTCTGTTCCAGCAATAGCTGTCAAAATAATTAAAGCAGAACCCATGTGAATAGTTGCAGATGCAGCACGTTGCACGTCAACGACAATAATTATAATTAAAAACATAGATTGTTAAAATAAAATGATTATATAATGATTAAATAAATATTTTCATGATGCACCAGATCTAGGCACAAAAATAGACAGATATCCGATTGGCCCAGTCTGAAAATGATCTGCTTCTCGCCAAATGCGAACAACATTTAAAACGAAACCCAATAAATACACTACCAGGCTATTATTAAAGCCTTTTGCTGCGTACACTAAAATGCTGCGTTGTCGCAACCCAATGTTGGACAACCACAACATTGGGTTAATTTTATTTAGATATAAATGACTTTTCTTTACGGTAGGAGTAAAGAAAACAACAACCCAGCATTTGTATAGTCTCAGTCGTGGGCCTCAAAAATGTCCTATGTCATTTTCTTTCTTTTCTAGCAGCTAAATCGTAATTACTAAAAACAAAAACAGCGCTCTGAAGACCGCATGTATCACCAATAACCTTTATATGAAAGATGCGTTCTTCATAGCAGTGTTTTTAATTTTATTTATTACGATATTTACATTTACAAACAGCAGAAGTAACACAACAAGCGTGCGCACAAGCATGCAATTATAATCCAAACAAATAGATTCCCAATCAATCCCAAATGCATTCGTTTTCTTCAAATCCTTTAAACATTACAACATGACGCATGCGTAAAACTGTGGGCCGCCAAACTCTGACGTGCACAAATAATGAAGGCCTATCTTTAATACAGAAGGTGAATTACCTGCAGGATCCATAAAAGCTCGTATTCCTAATATATTGCTGACGGTGTGGACGGATGGCCAGGCTCGGGACAAGCTGACGGACACAGCGGGAGGACTGCCCAGTTTGGAGCCGGTGGGTGACATGGCGCTCGGGTATGAGTATGGATACACGGGATTGTAGGAGATCTGCGGTGGAGAGGGTTTGCTGTCATACTGACTCGGCTGAGACAGGTTCCCAATCTTGTTTCTCAAAATGCGACTAATGGAGCTCACAGACGGAACATTATATTTGTCACACACTCCGTCCGCCAGCAGTCTGTCGCGTATTTCCCAAGCAAATATCCCAGGATCGCCCTGTTTATAATCCCTTATGCTTTTCACCACGTTTGGCGTTGTGACCCGAGGTTTACTCCCTCCGATTGCGCCGGGTAAAATGGAGCCCGTCTCGTTGTATCTGGCCAGGATTTTGCTCACACATCCATGAGAGACCCTGAGTTGTCGACTGATGTCGCAGGGTCTGATTCCCAGTTGTGCCAGCTCCACAATTCGGATCCGGATGGCATTGGGAAGCGGCCGGCCATTGACAAACACACCGCCGAGCTGATTCACCTCCCCGTACGTCTGATCTGCAAGAACGAAACACTGCGCTTTTAAAATAGATAAATTGATTTTACAACGCAGATTTATCTTTAGATATTAATTTATTTTTAAAGCTATTTATTATTAAGCTATTATGCAATCATTACCATTTTGGATAACACTTTAAACAGCCTACACTCTAAGATATAAAGGTTTCACTACAATAATTTATTAATTGGATTTACAATTTTTTAAGGTGGTCGCAAACATACGGGCGGAATTTAAACAAGCAAATTAAGTTGAACATAACTAAAAGTCATTAGTTTGTTTAAATTCAGCCCATATAAATTGTTTGTAACCACCTTAAAATATTTTTTGTACGAAATCTGTCACTGGAGCGGTACCCTTTTAAAAATATACTTTGGTACTTAAAGGGTACTTATTCGTACCAAAGAATCCATATTGGATAAAGGACAATTTTAGTGCCTAAAGTGTCCGTATTGTACCTTACATTTACATATTAGTACCTAAAATGTACAAAACTGCCCCTTTTAAAAGGGTACCACCACAGTGGCAGCTTTTGTCTCTTTATTTCTGAGAGTTCAAATTCCCGCAGTTTATATTGGCTTATTACCTGCTGCCTATAATAATATATGAAATTTTTTTAAAGATTAAAATGTAATGTTTTAAAATTTTTAATCAGCATTTTCTCAGGCTTCGTGTGTTTATGACTTTCAGTTTTATGCCAAATAATAGATTATTTTCGTTGCATACGTAAACACGTGAGGCTGAGAAAAATGCTCATTTCAGAAGAATATTTCAGACAGCTTAATCCTACCTAAACCTAACTACTATCTTACAATTAGCAAGCAGAAAATGAGTAAGTTAAAAGTCTTAATGTTTTCTTAACAGCGAGAATTGTACCTGCAAATAAAGCGTGACCCCGTTTTAACTATATTGAAACTTCAATTGCACTTCTAGTGATAATTGCTTCAGAAAACTATCAAATGTTTCTTTAAAGTTACACGAAAACTTTTGTTCCAGTAAAGTTTCAATGTAATGTAATGTAGTAATGTTCCAGTTTTACCTGGTTTTAACAATGCTCTCAAAACGTTCGTATACAGAAATGTTATTTTACAGAGTGTCGTTTGTCTATAAAGGTTTACTATTCACAGCATTCAGTTCCTTTAAATTTTAAAGGACACTTAAACTAAATGAATTGCGTTGTTTAGCTTGAAGAACATTTTTGTTTGCTATAGGAAAGCATCCTTTGAAAAAACATTGCACTATTGAAGAGTTTGGGGTTACGCAATAGGCCTATAATACAACACAAGTAATAATTCAACGGGTTTTACAATAGTAAATCAAAAAGTTCAGGAATATGTTTAAATGAAGGTTAATAAACCTATATTATGAACAGTTTTAGGCTACCTATAATGTAGTAGAAAATACAACATCTAGGTTATATAAAATAATAAAGTACAGGCTAAATAAAACTAGTGTGTACATCTTTAAAAGACTGAAATATCAGAGCTCAAGGCAACTAAACCGTACAGACTTTACAGCTGTTGCTGAATGTTATAATATGCAGGAAAAACTGCAAATAGCCTAACGCATAGAATTAAACGTGACATTGTAAAAGAGAAATAGCATTTTTTGTTTTGCAAAACACCCCAGAATCATTTTTATTTACAACTTGATTTTTTTTTCTGTTTTGGTCTGATGTAGCCGAAAGTCTAACAAGTTTACGTGCCATATGCTTCTCTAATCAACATAATAACATACACAAATAATGCACAATCTGTATAGATGTATCCTAGTTATTAGTTGCTTATTCATTATTATGTTAAGGCGTCATTCTGACCATGTTAAAACAGATGAAAAGGAACTTACCCATTTGCATTGTGATATTTCCCTACAGCGGTGGAGCTCTTGTAACCTTTAACTGTGCCGCATTGGAGAGGTTTCCCAGTGTCTCCCGCTAAGGACTGCCCTCTTCTGCTTTTTTATGGCTTATGTGTCTGAGTTTAGGACTAAGCAGGGTATTTTTTTCCACAGTAATCTTTGATCCACTTGAGAAAGTACGTCCGTCCAGCAGACTGGCTCGTGCGCTCAATTTGACGCGTCACAAGCATTAATCACAATAGACAGCTCATGACTCCGCCCACTGTTCATGTTCTGCCCATCACTGATATACAGCTACATAATGCACTTTTCATGACACTTTAATGCAAAATCTGAACAACAGCAAATGCATTTTAATATATTGAGGTTTGTAAATGAAAAGGGGAATTTAGAAATGCACTTTTACTGACACTTAATGCAAAATATGAACAAATTATTGGTATTTTAATATACTGAGGTTTGTAAATGAAAATGGGAATATAGAAATGCACTTTTCCTGACACTTTAATGCAAGATATGATCAACAGCAAATTAGTTTTAATATACTGAGGTTTTTAAATGAAAAAAGAATTTAGAAATGCACTTTTACTGACACTTTAATGCAAGATATGATCAACAGCAAATTAGTTTTAATATACTGAGGTTTTTAAATGAAAATGGGAATATAGAAATGCACTTTTCCTGACACTTTAATGCAAGATATGATCAACAGCAAATTAGTTTTAATATACTGAGGTTTTTAAATGAAAAAAAGAATTTAGAAATGCACTTTTACTGACACTTTAATGCAAAATATCAACAAAATGTTGGTATTTTAATATATTGAGGTTTGTAAATGAAAAGGGAAATTTAGAAATGCACTTTTACTGACACTGTTGATCTGAACAACAGCAAATTAATTTTAATATATTAAGGCTTGGAAATGAAAACGGGAATATAGAAAAACACCTTTTCTGACACTTAATGCAAAATATGAACAGAATATCAACAACAGCAAATATCGGTATTTTAATATAGTGAGGTTTGTAAATGAAAACGGGAATTTAGATTTAATGTGGAAATATGTAGATTTTTTTTATATTTTATCTTAAATTTTAGTCTACACTTGGATAGTTCACCCTAAAATTAAAACGTCTGTCAGAGAGTTTCCCCTATTAAACACCAAATATTAAGCTATCTAGGAGAAAGCTGGACATCTGTAACCACTGACTTCCATAGTAGGCTATTTGCATTTTAAACTATGAAAGTCACTGGTTAGATGATTCAGCATTCTTCACAATATCTTCTTTTTTTGTTAAAGAGGAATAATTAAACTAATAAAGGTTTGAACCCACCTGAGGGCGAGTAGCCATATAAAGAGTAAATGATCATTCTTGAGTGAACTATCTCTTTAACTAACATGAGAGGAATACATCTCAATCGGAATAATCAACATCTATTTTGCATAATATAGTCTAAAATATAATTGCACTTCCAATTTTTACAGCAAGAGCACTGTACAACACTTCTGTTGACCCACCGGCGATGAAAAGTGATGAATAAACATTGATTTATCATCTTTAAAAGTGGTGTAATAAAGAAAAAACACTTGTGGTGCCAATGTGAGGCCTGCAGTTTCAAGTTCATTACACCTTTTCCTTTACTTTGAATTGAATTACAAATTTGAAACTCTTAAAAACAAATGAGGAAATTGAATAACAGGCAAGGCTATATAAATTATTACAAATAATGACGATGAAAGGAAATTAGGGTATATTAAATTTCATAAAAACGTGTTAAGCGTCTCAAAGACGTGGAAATAGTCTCGAAATCAAGCCGAAAGGGAAAAGTATGGCAGCATCGCCATCTTTTGTTCAATGGCGGCATTACAAGCTTCAAGTAAGATGCCTCTGTCATCTTGCCAACATTATCTCGTTGTGACATCTCGCATGGTTGAATGGGATCTCGATAACTGCAAGTTACTCCTCTAACTTACAACAAGTTACCCTGTCTTGCAGTCCGCAGACAGATACACTTGTCTAAAATACCTGTACAGGTTAGACTTTCTAGTCCAAGGACAGGAATGCTTCATAATTCAAATATGATGTGGAAACATATGCATGAATACATAAATATTATTTGATTAAAATATATTAAATGTAGCCTATTGGTTCAAGGACAAAATAAAATCCTGATTGAACCCACCTATAGTTTTTAATTCATCTTTTATTTCTATAGCGCTTTTACAATGTAGATTGTGTCTAAGCAGCTTAACATAGGAGATTCAAGTAAATTGAAACCGTGTCAGTCCCGTTTTCAGTTTAAGTTCAGTTCAGTTTAGTTCAGTTCAGTGTGGTTTAATTTTCACTGCTGAAAGTCCAAACACTGAAGAGCAAATCCATTGATGCGCAGCTCCACAAGTCCCAAACCAAGCAAGCCAGGACAGCGGTGAGGAACAAACTTCACCAATTGACGAGAGTGAAGGGAAAAAAAACCTTGAGAGAAACCAGGCTCAGTTGGGCACGACCATTTCTCCTCTCACCAAATTTCTTGTGCAGAGCTGCGGTCTAAGCGCCAGAGGCTGGAGAAAGCTGGACGTCCATCATGAAGAAGCTGCAGGTCAGAGAGGTCACCGGCTGGTGTACAGGCTGGCCCTTCAGGATCAATGCGAAGACTCGTCTGTCATTGGGGTCTTACAGGAATCAGTCTCATGCTCTCCACTCCTCCATGACCACCACAGCAGCTGCTAAGGATATGGCCTGGTCCAGGATTATGGAAACCTCGGGAATAGTAAAAACAGACTAACATAAGCGCAGATGCCGTTCAAATTAAAATGTCTTTTGGGAAGTGTTCCCGGCTCTGGTTGCCCTAAATAACTAACAATCCTTTAGAGGATTTGGATTTCAAAAGCATTTGTGTTTTATGTGTATGCTCATGCAAAGAGATGTGTCTTTAATCTAGTTTTAAACTGACAGAGATGTAAATAACACACGTCTACTGTTTTCGTCAGACCAAAACCAAGACTATGTGATTTAATTAGAAATATTTTAAGGAAATAAAGTTTTTTTACCATGTGTTTTTGTAAAGCTTATATTTGGCTTAACTGTTTACAATTTTTTCTAAAATTAAATATAAATAAATGGTTCAAGTAAATAAATAAATAAAAACATAGAAATAAACAACTAAATAAATAAATAATTGTAAAAAATGGCAACTCTCATTATTATTATTATTATTATTATTATTATTATTATTATTATATATATTTTTAAATATGTGGGTCCTGAACTGCCCACTCGGTTAGACAAATATAGAAAGAAAATCTGTTCCCATCGATGAAATATACTGTTAACATGTAATATGTTCATAATGTCTACATGTTTGCCTTATATTTTTGTGGAAATTTATTATAGGTTTTTAGATCAAAAATCAAATGATGTGCTCTTATGTTCATCAACATCCCAAAATAGACAGCTTCGTGTTTTCTATTTTCATTTTTTATTATTTATATATGATGTGCTGTGAAATGCAATTTCGTGATTTGTGTTGATTAAAATTCGTGTAGGCTACACCAGTAAAGAAAGTAAACTTTAAGATAAAGCTTAGTATTTTTTCAGTTCCTTTTTAAAGACCGTGACCTTGTGAAGTCTCACAAACTAATTTCGAGAGGAGCACGTGATATGATCGACTACAGCTGATCCTTATCACTAATCATTAGCTAGCCTATCAGATCATTCCAAAACTACTATAAATATCCTGCCTAATTTTACTCCCTATCTTCGTTTTTGGAAAACCCCCCCCCCCTCTATCCTTCTCTTCTCCCTCCCCCTCCTCAATTCTATGATCGGGCGACACGGTGGCTCAGCGGCCGGCGCTGCTTCCTCGCAGCTGGAGGGCCAAAGGTTCAAGTTCTAATTGAACCAGTCGGCACTCTCTGCACGGAGTTTGCATGTTCTCCCCCTGTTCGCGTGCGTTTTCCCCGGGTACTCCGGTTTCCTCCCACAGTCTAAAAACATGTACATAAATGTATTGTAATAACATTCACAAGCACTTAAAGCATACATACTGGAGGAAAAAAAACGAACCCGGGCTCTCGAGAAACACCTGATCTCGTATCCCTCCTAATGCTCATTGACCAGGCGGGAACCTTGGGCTCATCTATCTCTGAGCTCAGGGTTCTCTCCCGGGACAGCATGCCAAACCTGCTATCATAGTTGAGCATTATCTAAGTGTGAACTCTTGAAAATCAGTCAAATGCATGCAACCATTCCCATAATTCTAGTCACACAAAAAAACTTAATTACTTGGCTCTTTAATTACATTAGATCATAACAGACAAATATGAATTGTTTTGCATAATAACAATTATAAGCTTAATTTAATCGTCGCTGAAAGGTACAGTATAGCCTAGTCTATTTTTTCGCAATGCTGTGATCCGCGGGGAGAGCGCGCTAGTATAACAGGAAAATGACAGCGATAGTAACAATAATGATAATAACTTAACAGAGCAAGTTAAATGATAATATCGCCTACATATAAAGCAGTAAAGGGTGACGCGGAGGCGCAGTGGGTAGCACAATCGCCTCACAGCAAGAAGGTCGCTGGTTCGAGCCTCGGCTGGGTCAGTTGGCGTTTCTGTGTGGAGTTTGCATGTTCTCCCCGTATTCGCGTGGGAATCCTCCGGGTGCTCCGGTTTCCCCCACAAGTCCAAAGACATGCGGTACAGGTGAATTGGGTAAGCTAAATTGTCCGTAGTGTATGTGTGTGAATGAGAGTGTGTGGATGTTTCCCAGTGATTAGTTGCGGCTGGAAGGGCATCCGCTGCGTAAAACATATGCTGGATAAGTTGGCGGTTCATTCCGCTGTGGCGACCCCAGATTAATAAAGGGACTAAGCCGAAAATAAAATGAAAGAATGAATAAAACAGTAAAAAAACACACAAAAAAAACACACAAATACAGCAATTACAGAGGAAAGGCTTATGCACCAGTGGTATTTCCAATAGATATTTCTAATAGTCGCTTTTAATATAATTATCACCGAACACAAAACAAGAATATCATGATTATTCATATTTGCTGCGAAAAGGTTACAAAAGTGGTAAAGAAATGTATTAGGTTTACTTCCACACAGGAAATAATAGGAGAAACACACGCACTGCATTGTCTTTCATGACCACACGGCGGCAGCATTGTATCATTATAATATCTGAAATGAGAATTGGTTGTTGCCTGCAAGAACGTAATAAACTAGGATATTCAATGTGATAAAAAAATGCATAAACAAATTGTACACAACATAGATGTTAAAATAAATTAAGACATTTGATGAATAAAATTCAATTACTACAAATCAAATATTTTATCATCTCGTGAAAACAATCTACAGTGCTCAGCATATACGAGTACACCCCTCACAAACCTCTTATTCAAATGAATATTGTCTATAGGATGCTTTACAATATTATATTTGTGCATATACATTAGATTAGTCAGTACTGAAGCCAAATCTGGAGCTCATCTAACAAAATAATTTACAATAATGGTTAAAAAATGTCACGGTCACACAAGGAAGAGAGGACAGGTAGTTAGAATTCGTGGTGTTTTTTTACACAGTGATGTATCAACGCACTACGTGCGGAAGGTGAGGACAAAACACTGGTTAGCGCAGCGCACTGAGTGTGGAAGGGGAACACAATATACAGCTCGTCAAGATACTGAGAGTCACTTCCCTTAATGTCGCGAGGTGACCATCAAACGTTGATTCCAGCCGGTGAGTGAATGAGTGAGGTGAGCTTATGTAGTACGTGGGTGATGGCTGGAGCAGGTGAGTGTGATTACGTGTGCAGGTGTACGTGATCAGTATTCGGGTGATTGTGTGCGGTGTGTGGTGGATGGTGACTGTGAATGGTGACTGGGGCTGATGGAACGTGCAGAGGGTGTGACAAAAAATTAGTAGTTCAAATGTAGGTTGTAATTTGGTAGGTTGTAGTTTTGCAATATTTTGCATGAATTTAAATGTGTTATCTCTCCATTTTTAAAGATGTTCTGTGACTGAAATATTATTTTAATAAAAATATCTGTTTAATAAATCCGTTTTGTTCAAATGCACCAATATATGACCCATAGTCCCTGAGAAATGGAGAAAAATATTCATAGTATAAAAGAAACCGAAACAACCAGGATTGATTCTAATAATTATACAATAACAAAAATAAAAATATGATTAAATAAGTTTCAACAAACTTACTTAAAATGTAAATTTAGTAATTAAATGTATTGTTTTGTTTAATAATTAAAATAAACGTACAAATTATGCATGCAAAATTGCGAGGCTGATAAAAGCTACATAGAAACTTTCCTAAAATGAGTGTTAAAAGTCGATAGTGCATCAGGCATCAGAGTAGTGCTCGAATATTTCTAGTTTGACTAAAACTGATTCAGTTCAGTTTAATATTAATGCTATTGGTCAAACATGATCCATTGAAGAGCAGCTCCACCGACCACAACAAAGCAATCTGGCAGTGTCTGAAAACTTGAGTGAGAAACCGGCAATGTGGATTTCCCAATGACTGTCAAATCAAAAACAAACATGAACCCAGCTCTGAGCTTAACACTTATTTTGAGAATGTTACTAAAGTAGACCTTTTTGGATTATTGCTTGTCAAAACATTTACATTTAGTCATTAAGCAGTTTGTTTTTTCCCAAAGCGACGTACAACTGAGGAGGCATTCAGCAATTCAACAAGAAGAGGCAATACACACAACAGTTACTAACACAAAGGGAGGGTTTGTGCTCAGAAAAAGTGATACTTTCTAGTAACATTCTTAAAATAAGTGTTAAAGTAGCCCTTTTTGACAGGCAATAATCAAAAAGCGCTATATTAACATTTTTAAAATAATACGTGTTAAAAGCACCTGTCAACCCTCCTGTTATTGCCAGGATTCTCACATTTTTACCATTCTATCCCGCTATTGTCAGTGTTCTGTCCACGTCATCTGTTATCGTCATGTGATCCCTTTGTCCTTTTCCCGCCACCGTCAGTGTTCATTTGTTTCACCTGCGTTCATCCCTTGTGTCTCATTAGTTTAATAATTTCTCTGTCTATTTATACCCTTTCGTCTGTGTCCTTCACTGTCCGGTAATTTGTCTTGTGTCAACGTCGATGTCCTGTCTGCCCGTTCATTGTATCCAATTTGTACCCGTAAGTGTCTGTGAATAAATCCGTCTTTTGTTTAATTCTGTGTCCCGTCTTATTAGGTCATCGTCTTCCATCCACGTGTTGTTACATAATACCGGACCCAAAAGTAGTGGCGTGCTTTCCCCCATTTTTCTTTTCCTAGTCCTTTTGCCCCTCAGTGTTTTCTTTTGTCACCCTCGTGTTTCCCTGGACCCCATCCACCTTCCTGTGTGTCTTCATCTCCTGCTGGAGTAGGGGGAGAGCAGCCCTGAGGACCATAATCTAGCGACTGTAAACAGCTTTCCGGGCGAAGTGCTCTGCATGCCCATCATCTCTCGCAGAGCACGATCGTCCGAAGATGGTCCTCGGGGCAACATCGCCGCATATGTGGAGTAGACACTGGCAAGAAAAAGATCACTACTCACCGCCTTCCTGAAGATCTCATCAGTGCCACTCCCGACCCAGTGACCAGCCAAGCAACACCCTCCACCTGCAGGGAGCGCTTGCCAGAGCCCACAGCAGACAGAGAGCCACCCCCGGCGTATGAGCCATCGCCACCTAAAGCGACAGAGCGGAACTGCGCTGAGATAGAGGAGCTCGAGACACCGTCTGACCAGGTGTGTGAGCCGGCAACACCGCCGAAAGGGGGAGTCCTGGCGGAAATCCGCGAGACCAGCGAGAGTCCCACCCACCCCCCCTCTACAGATGGACAACGGCTGGACACTGGGAGGCTACTCAGTGACTTCTGGGGCTATTATTTTAACCTTCCGCTGTTTTCAGACAGCAAACTTTCCAGTCAACTGTTTCCATAGTTTTTTTTTTTTGCCTTCTTGAGGAAAACCCTAGCTCCAGAGCCATGAGTAGCTTCCCACGGTCCCCCAGAACTGCAGCCAGTCAGCCAGCTCCAGCACTGCTGCAGTCAGCCAGCCCCCCAGCTCGCCCTCTAGCTCCAGAAATGGAGCTCACTTGTGGGTGCTACCTGCCTGCGTCGCCCTCGTGAGGGTGTCGCCCAGCGTCAGCTCCTGCAACGTCCGAGCTGCGGACTCCACCTCGGCCCTTCGACCCTAGGGCTCCGCGTTGGCTCACTCCTACCTCGTCTCCGTCGTGGGCCATCAGCCCACCAGCTCCGCCAGGCTCCCTCGTCCCTCCGGCTCCACCTTGGTCAGTCGTCACCCTTTCTACGCCTCTGGACTCCACTCCTCCGGCTGCAACTTGTTGCACCGTCCTACCGGCTGCGTTGAGCTCCTCCTTCTCTCCAGCTGCGCCTTGGTCCTCTGTCGCTCTGGCTCCGTCGCGGGGTTCCAAAACCCTGCCGTCGTCTCGCTCGGGTGAGCTGCCTGCTTCACCCGGCCCTCAGAGACCTCGGAGTCACCTTCGCCCTACGGCTCTCCGTCCCTTCCTTGGGCTCCACCGCCATCAGCGGCATCTCCCTCGGTCGGCCTCCTGGAGTCGGCAGCCACTCCTCCTCCATGGTCCCTCCCTTCCTCGACTCCGCCCGGGGCCGTCCTTCTGGCTGTGTCCTGGGTCCTCCTGCTCCAGCTCCCTTCTTGTTCCTCCCTGAGACTCCTCCCTTCTACCCTCCTTCTGTTGTTTCATGTTGAAGGCGTTCAGTGTCAGTGTTCTGTCCACGTCATCTGTTATCGTCATGTGATCCCTTTGTCCTTTTCCCGCCACCGTCAGTGTTCATTTGTTTCACCTGCGTTCATCCCCTGTGTCATTAGTTTAATAATTTCTGTCTATTTATACCCTTTCGTCTGTGTCCTTTGTTGTCCGGTAATTTGTCTTGTCGATGTCCCGTCTGCCCGTTCATTGTATCCAGTTTGTACCCGTAAGTGTCTGTAAATAAATCCGTCTTTTGTTTAATTCTGTGTCATTAGGTCATCGTCTTCCATCCACGTGTCGTTACAGCTATCATCCCCTTTAAGATATTTTCCTGTATTTCTCCCGTATTTTTTTATATTTCTATGAAAAGTGAAAGTAGCATCAATGAGCCGATCTCAACTATGAGCTGTTCAAGAGAATTGTTCACTTTACATTGGCTTGAAAGCACGTTGAAATTGATATTAAAATGGCCGCATACACTTCATTTCCATTAAAGCTATGCATCGACCGTCACCTTTCCTATGCAACCTCTGAATCAGTCAATTCATGTAACGGTGCTGACTGACAGATGCGCTCAGTATAAAGACACTGTTCCCAGATCAGCTTCGGTACACTCGATTTGAAGAGGAGCGAAAGTGGACGCTTTTGGATCTGGGTGTGTTTTTATACAGACTAATACACTTTAATTTCTGTATAAGCCATTGATTTTAATAGGCTATTAAGATAGGCTATTGAATATTTATTTTCAATTTTCTAATGTTTGTTATGTATTCTATCATTTGAAGCTAATTTCCTCCCCATAATTCTAATGGCTTCAATAGGCTTGTATACAAGTAAACTGCTCTGAATGAACACATTAAGGAGTTTGGGGTCATATTTTAGGAGTTCTTCTGGGTAGGTTCCAGGTTTTAGTTTTTTTTGAAGGGGGGTTTTGGGGTATCCTGTATTTTTACATCCCAGTGTTGTTATGGTCATCAAAAACCCCATCTGAACTGAATAGAGAATCTGTCAATCGTCCACAGTAAGTTCAGCTCTATTCACTGCAGATGAAGTGCCAATCAACAGAATGTGAATAGTTTTGAATATTTTGAATAGTCACATCCAGGCGTGCATTTTCAATAAACAGGCAGATAAGATTGAAACTAATTAACTAATGTAAATCATGATATCATCTGCATTGCAGTGATAACTACAGACCATATACTTAATAATCTGAACATATAAATACTACAAAGAGTAGGGCCCAATATAATGTATTTTATCATATAATACAACGTATTAATAGTTTTAATAACTCATTTCTAATAACTGATTACTTTTATCTTTGCCATGATGACAGCACATAATATTTTACTAGATATTTTTCAAGACACTAGTATTCAGCTTAACGTGACATTTAAAGACTTAAAATTAGGCAAGTCATTGTATAACAGGGGTTTGTTCTGCAGACAATCGAAAACAGTATTGCTTAAGGGGGCTAATAATATTGAGCTTAAAATGTTTTTTTTTTTTGTTTAATAAAAACTGCTTTTATTCTAGATGAAATAAAACAAATGAGACTTTCTCTAGAAGAAAAATATTATAGGAAATACTGTGAAAAATGCTTTGCTCTGTTAAACCTCATTTGAGAAATAATTGAAAAATAAAATAAAATAAAAAACCAGACGGAGGGCTAATAATTTTGACTTCAGCTGTAGGTCCAACAAATTTGATGCAGATTGCTGTGTGGACTGTGTTCTGTTTTTTGGTTGTGTTTTCTCTCTGCCCCATGAACCAGCTTCTCCACCATATTAATTAATTTATCTGTTTCACCTGGTTTTCCCCACAGGCCAAACAAACCGACAGGGAAACATAAAACAGGAACTGTTTTGCTGAAATATTTTTTTACAAACTATTCTGCTATAGTAAACTTAATTTGATAGTAATGCAGGGGCGTCACGGTGGCGCAGTGGGTAGCACAATCGCCTCACAGCAAGAAGGTCGCTGGGTCAGTTGGCTTTTCTGTGTGGAGTTTGCATGTTCTCCCGGTGTTTGTGTGGGTTTCCTCCGGGTGCTCCGTTTTCCCCCACAAGTCCAAAGACATGCGGTATAGGTGAATTGGGTAAGCTAAATTATCCGTAGCGTATGAGTGTGAATGGGTGTGTATGGATGTTTCCCAGTGATTAGTTGCAGCTGGAAGGGCATCCGCTGCGTAAAACATATGCTGGATAAGTTGGCGGTTCATTCCGCTGTGGCGACCCCAGATTAATAAAGGAACTAAGCCGAAAAGAAAATGAATGAATGATAGTAATGCAATAATGTTCACCTTTTGTAAAGCTGTTTTGAAACAATAATTATTGTAAAAAGTGCTATACAAATGAACTTGAATTGAATCGAATATTGTTCATAATCATAATTCAATACTGTTTAGAAACCTTTTTCTTACTAAAACAGCACATTATGCATTAATGTGGACATAATAATCAGAAAAGCAGCAAACAGAGCTCTTTGAGGACCTTTTCTTGTTATTTGATCTGTTTTATATGGATTATGAATGAACATGATCAAACATTTACTCAAAAAATGACGTTTGCTCAAACTATTTGTTCAAACTATTAAAATAAACTGAAACAACACAATTCCTGAGTTTTTTTGGGGGGGACTTAATTGTTTTATGTTCAATCCACTTAAATTTCTAAAAACTACTAAGCTAACTTAATTCTTTCATGATTTCCCAACACAAATCGATTATGAGGGACCCAGCATTTTTTACAGTGTTTGACAATCACTGACAGCTGATTAATGGCCACTGCAATCAACAATTTTAAATCATCTTTACTTCTAGTGTTTTCATTCATTCGTTCGTTTTCCTTCAGCTTAGTCCCTTTATTCATCAGGGGTCGCCACAGCGCAATGAACCGCCAACTTATCCAGCATATGTTTTACACAGCAGATGCCCTTCCAGCCAAAACCCAGTACTGAGAAACATCCATCCTTACACTCCATACCTACACTCCATACACTCATTCACACTCATACACTATGGCCAATTTAGTTAATCCAATTCACCTATAGCGCCTGTCTTTGAACTGTGGGAGAAACCGGAGCACCCAGAGGAAACCCACACCAACATGGGGGAGAACATGCAAACTCCACACAGAAATGCCAAGTGACCCAGCCGAGACTCAAACCAGTGACCTTCTTGCTGTGAGGTGACAGTGCTACCCACTGAGCCACCGGGTCACCCCTCTATAGTGTTTCTGCAATGTAAATTGTGTCCAAGCCGCTTTACACAGATGAACACATCAGAACACCTCCTGCATATCAGACAGGAAGCAGAGCAGTGGTATAAAATGCGTAGATTAAATTAAATCTGATTCTGTTTGGTTTTATATTAATGGTCACGTTTGAAAGCTCCACAGCAACCCAGAGGCAGTTTTTAATCTGATCAGACTGGAAACGGCTGAAAATTTGTGTAAGAGACCTGTAGTGTTGCTTTTCCTACTATGACTGTCAAATCAAAAACAAACAGGAGCACAGAGCTAAGCTTGACAAGTATATATTCGACAAGCATTTGATAATCAAATCAAATTGACCCAGCTTTACTTGTAAATTTACATTACAATACATTTGGATATATGTGACCATCGACCCTCCTCTGTTGGACAGGTATATTAGCCAAAAACAAATTATATGCGTCAAAATATTTCTCTTTTATTACAGAAATCATTTGAATATTGCGTTAAGATCATGTACCATCAAGACATTTTGTAAACTTCCTTCTGTAGATATATCAAAACCTAATTTTAGACTAGTAATATGCACTGCTCATCCCTTCATTTGCACACGTTTAAAGGCGTTTTACTCAAATGATTTTGAACCTGCAGATGTTCATAGTTTGTCCACTCATAATGAACCATAAATGAAAGAAAAGCTTATGTATTTAGCTTTAAGATCATGTATAAATCTCTGTTTTTGAATAAATAAATAAATAAATTGACACTCATGACTGATTTTGTGGTCCGGGTCAGTTTTGGATATATTTGCAGTAGGACATTTGCTAAATATCTTCAAGAAATATGATGTTTACCTAAAGGTCCAGTAAAATTAATTAATTATTTATTATTATTATTATTATATATATATAATTTTTTAGATGTTAGTTTCAGGGTGACGTGGTGGTGCAGTGGGTAGCACAATTGCCTCACAACAAGAAAGTCGCTGGTTCAAGCCTCGGCTGGGTCAGTTGGCGTTTCTATGTGGAGTTTGCATGTTCTCCCCGTGTTTGCGTGGGTTTCCTCCGGGTGCTCCAGTTTCCCCCACAAGTCCAAAAAGTCCGTAGTGTATGTGTGTGAATGTTAATTAAAATATTTTACAGACACTGTTAACCCCCTGCTGTAGACCACAGGTGACAATTCCAGTTCCTGGAGGGCCGCAGCTCTGCACAGTTTAGTTCCAACCCTGCTCCAACACACTTACCTGTAGGTTGCAAACACACCTGAAGGACTCAATTAATTTGATCAGGTGTGTTTAATTAGAGTTGGAATTAAACTGTGCAGAGCTGCGGCCCTTCAGGAACTGGAATTGACACCTGTGCTGTAGACTATGCGGTAAATAACTCTAAAATAGCCAGTGTTCTACTGTAACAAAAGGAAACAGTATTTTACTGTAAAACGAGTAGGATTTGTATTAAATTATGTAGTGCAAATAATAAATTACAGTAACTTACTTTATGTACCCATTACGAGTCGTAACTGTGACAATAAATGGTAAATTACTGTTCAGCAATTACTGTCCCATCTACTCTGATGCTTTATGTTACTATTTATAGAGAAGTGCATTTATCTTAAGGCAGAAAACGATGATTTAGGCATTAACACGCACACAGGCTGTCTGTCTTATTCTAAACACAAAGTTGTTGCCCCTTTAAGGGAGCCAGGTGTTTGATTTGTTTACTTCTGTGTGTGCTCCATTCTCTGTCTATCAGTTCAAATGTGTATGTGTGGGAATAAGTGTGTATGGATGTTTCCCAGTGATGGGTTGCGTCTGGAAGGGCATCCACTGCGTAAAACATATGCTGGATAAGTTAACGGTTCATTCTGCTGTGGCGACCCCAGATTAATAAAGGGACTAAGCCGAAAAGAAAACAAATGAATGAATATTGCTACAGGTTTGGAACAACATGAGGATCAGTGCTGTTTTTATTTATTGCTTTGGATGGGGTTTGTTTATTTATTTATTTCATTGTATATATGATTGTGATAAATGTTGGCAGTTGCTTTGAAAATATGCTATATACCAGGGGTGTCAAACTCAGTTCCTGGAGGGCCGCAGCCCAGCAGAGTTTAGTTCCCACGCTGCTTCAAAATTACCTGAAGATTTCTAACAAGCCTGAAGGACTCAATTAGTTTGATCGCGTGTTTTTAATTAGGGTTAAAGCTAAACTGTGCAGAGCTGCGGCCCCCAGTTGTCACGCTCATAGTGTCCACAAAAGTACGAAACACGAGATTATCAAAACCATACACGAATTTATTAACAAACACTCACGGGAAACACGGGAACATCGACATCCAGGAATCATGGGGCGAAGACAACATGGGAGGACGATCAGAAAGACGTGCTGACAATACAATACCGGACCACGAAGGAAACAAACTAAGGGGTATAAATACACAAGGAACATAATTAGACTGATGATACACAGGGGAGGAACACAGGTGAAAATAATGAACATGGGAAACGGCGGGAAACAGGACAAAGGAATCACATGACAAGGGAAACACAGAACAGACACCTGACACCAGTAACATGTGTAAGATGATATTTAAATGTTTGACACCTGTGCTATATACACTGCATGTGTTGTTTGTTAATTTAACCTCTTTGTTTCATTGTAAATAGAAAATGTATTGATATCTGCAGATTTATTTAATTTATTGTACATTTGTATATATGTTGTATATTTGTTTGCTGCCAAAACAATAAAATACATTTGTCTGAGGGATTTATTTGCTTTCTTATTTTAATAACAGTTAAGAAAACAGATTAATTTTAGATGAACACAGGAATAAGGAATAGGATTGTTTTAGACTGATTAACACTACAAGAACTACTATATATATATATATATATATATGATATACCATTAATGTGTATGCAGTAAAATGCTGTGAACACTAAAGTACAGTAATTAACTCAGAGCAGTAGTGGTAACTAACTGGAACCTGCTTAGTTACAGTAATTGATTGGCAACACTGTTGCCAGTATTCCACCGCAAAAAAAGCCCAGTAAAGTCTAACAGTGTATTTAACAACTTAAATAAATTCACAAACTCTAATGCAACATCTGCTATGTTAACTAAATTGTACATAGACAGTTGTGCTCCAAGTCCCCGTTAATATCTAATCGTGGTGCGAACGAACATTAGCAATGTTACGAACACAGTTGGCCAAGTTACTTCCAAAACGTAATACATTATATATTACTAGTTACTGTCATTTTTGTTGTAATTATCTACATTACAATATTAATGTCTCAGAAATGTGTTACACCACTTTTGTATTACTTTTAGGTTACTTTCAATAATCATGTTTTCAAATACATTATGCTATTTATTGTAATTATTCAGAGAGGTTTTTGTTTGCACAAGGAGTCTGACAACAGCCAGTGCTCCACACAGAGATCTGAT
>CAIGQW010001014.1:3744185-3767461 GCA_903798125.1 Danio choprae
TTCAAAAGCATGGTTAAGTGAAGATTTACTGTTCATCTGAATTATTATAAATTGATAAACGCATTGAATGTTTCTGAGATTGAATGGTTTTGTGATGTTGGGCTGTTTTTGTAATTGTATGTGCATATAATTATATTATATTCATTATTATAGTATAATTATTGTAGGTTCTGAAGCATTTGTTCCTTGAACAGTTTGATAATAAATGAAATGTCCATGGCTTTGAAAATAAAGTTGGATATTCCAAACCATTTATTGTCCATTTCAACGAATCAAAGTAAAAACTAATTGAAGTCAAAGGTGAAAGTATCAAAATAAACATAAGCCCATTGTAAAGTCCATCACGGTCAAAAAAGTTTGTCTGACCTTCCTCTGCGCCCCCAAGATCATCGCCAGGAGAGCACAAATACGTTTTATTTATGAAAGAAAATTGCAACCAAAAAATGAATGAGTACAATAATGAATGAGGAGTTGTTGTTTTTTAATAAATGAATTTATCTACATATTATATTGGTGTAAATAGGTTTTAATAATTGTTGTCATTTAAGTGTTTGTAACCTTCACATTCCCCCTGATTCACAGGAGTCTCCGCTCTAATTATGTACCGACATGCCCTGGGATTGGCAATGGAGATCAGGATGTTCTTTGAAAAGACTGAAAAGTGAATGGATCAATAGACTGTTGGCGTTCTCCCTGTTCTTACTGAGAAAAATAAATTGCTGTAAGTGTTACTTTGGCTGTGTGGTCCCTTTTTGCCCATTCATGTTGTGTAAAGTGTGTGGACGTGATTTTCGTTTATTATTCAGCTACCCCGTGTATCTCCCCTTTTTGTTTGTTGAGTTTAAAATAGTACTGTAAATACTCAGTGTTGAAGCAGTAGGGGTTGGACTCCATACTTTTCTTGTAATAAATCTTTTCTCTTGTTTTTGATATAGCCGGGGAGGTAGTTAAAACCCATGTGCAATCACTACAAATGTTAGTATCAGTATGTGAGCCTTAAGGATATCTATAAGCTAGTGTGCTCCAAAACAGTGCCAAAATTCACATTTAGAGGATAGAAACATCCAAAGTTTGCAGTTTGTCACTTCTGTTTAAATGGGTCAATCATTTTTTCCTCTTCACATTTCAGTTTCTCATTAAATCTTCTGTCCAATAAAATGCTCTATATAACTGACTTAACTCTAAAATGCACAATAAAACTCCTGCAAAAACGAGAGGAGCTCAAGGTGCATAAAGACTGCAAAATGCTCAACGCCAATACATTCATTCATTCATTTTCTTTTCGGCTTTGTCAGTTTATTAATCTGGGGTCGCCACAGCGGAATGAACCGCCAACTTATCCAGCATATGTTTTACGCAGCGGATGCCCTTACAGCTGCAACCCATTACTGGGAAACATCCACACACACTCATTCACACACATACACTACGGACAATTTAGCTTACCCAATTCACCTATAGCGAATGTTTTTGGACTTGTGGGGGAAACCGAAGCACCCAGAGGAAACCCACGCAAACACAGAGAGAACATGCAAACTCCACACAGAAATGCCAACTGACCCAGCCGAGGCTCGAACCAGCGACCTTCTTGCTGTGAGGCGATCATGCTACCCACTGCATCACTGTGCAGCACAACGCCAATACAAACTATTTTAAAAATTCGCTTCTCATCTCAAACAACGCTTTCTTGTGTGATCAGGCCCTATAAGCCACCAAAATAATATCTAGTTACCAGCAGTAGCTTGCTTTCTTATAATATTATGAATTGGTCATGCAAAAACATGGGATAAATATACACTGTAAAAAGCAATTAGTTGACTTTACTTAAAGAGAGTAAACTCGTTGCCTTACAATTATTAAGTAAACAAACTCTGCATAATTATAAAAGTTAATTTACGTCAAGGAGTTTACTGACCTTTTAAAGTAAAATCAGCTTTTTTTTTTTAAGTAACTAATTGATTTATACAGTGTATTAGACAAAGAAAAAGTTGCTGAATGATGTGTTTGTTTTAGTATCTTTATTGTTGTTGTTGTTATTTGTAGAATTGTATCACAGTTACTTTATAAAATACTAATATAGTTGTTAGAAGTATTATTGAAAATGTATGTATTGTTATCAGTGTAACCATTTTAGTTTACAGTGGCACTTCAGTAGGCATATAAAAAAAGAATTGGGATTGGACCCAAGTCCTTCTCTATATGATTTAGCAGCTTCCATGGGATAATTTTTATGTAGTTTAGAGATGCATAAATAAGCAGAACAACATATTCATTCATTCATTTTCTTTTCGGCTTAGTCCCTTTATTAATCTGGGGTCGCCACAGCGGAATGAACCGCCAACTTATCCAGCATATGTTTTTACACAGCGGATGCCCTTCCAGCTGCAACCCATCACTGGGAAACATGCACACACACTCATTGACACACATACACTACGGACAATTTAGCTTTCCCAATTCACCTGTACCGCATGCCTTTGGACTTGTGGGGGAAACCGGAGCACCCAGAGGAAACCCACGCCAACACGGGGAGAACATGCAAACTCCACACAGAAATGCCAACTGACCCAGCCGAGGCTCGAACCAGCAACCTTCTTGCTGTGAGGCGATTGTGCTATCCACTGCGCCACCGTGAGGCCCCACAACATATTCAGTATTACATTAATTATTATTATTATTATTAAGTATTAGGAATTACCAGAATTCTATAACTACTTGAATTACCAAAGTGGGCATTCTGACCGTTCTCATACAAGATGTCATATTGTCACGTCATATTTACATACACAGCTTCTATTGAGATATTAAAATTAAGCTTTGAATGTCTGTCATCATATTTAAAAAGTCATCACCCTAAAAATATGATCTTAAGGTAATCCAGCCTAGTTAGACCACCTGCGAATGTCCGCGCCTCGATTCCATTTTCCCTTTCTCAAGCAGAAGAGAAGACTTTATTGCAGCACTGAACTACTCTTTGGTAGTTCTAGGTAGAAATAATTGATTTGTAATTGTAATAAAATAACAATGTTAGAAGGAAATATACGTACACATACTTAATTAAAGTCAGGGAATTATAGATATGTGTTTTATTTCAACAAAGTTATTAAATTGCAAATATTAAAAATGGTCAAAATGACCACCTCGGTAGTTCTAGCATAAGGCTCATTCCCAATTCTATTTTATGCCCCTACGCCGACCTCGACACCTCCCCCTGGCCCTTGAAACAGAATGTGAAGGGGTAAGGTTGGAAATAGTCCCATAAAAAATGGGACACACTTACTACACATGTCATCAGTAACTTACGACACGTCACACGAGGCACAAGCTCATTTGACACTATTAATTGCTCGCAATATTGTTTTGATCAGTGTTTGGACAATGCAGTTTGCTTTTCACTTTTGAAAGCATATATGAGCCTCCAGGTTTTTTTCAGGCATCGTGTTACAGCTGATGGATAATATTGCCAGAAGCACGAACCTGTATTGTGTATTTACTCTGTGATCATTTTCATAGATATAATAACAAGGAAACAACATTAACGTTACACCAGACGTGCTGTAAAAAGGTAATTCTCTGCCACCAGACTATTCTGACAAACTGGCCTATTCTGTCAGCTCATCAGGTTACAAAAATTTTAAATATGTTGCTGAATACACGGTGGCGCAATGGGTAGCACAATCGCCTCACAGCAAGAAGGTCACTGGTTCGAGCCCCGGCTGGGTCAGTTGGCATTTCTGTGTGGAGTTTGCATGTTCTCCCCGTGTTGGCGTGGGTTTCCTCCAGGTGCTCCGGTTTACCTCCGTGAAGTTGGCCCCCCTCCCAACACAAAACGTCAGCAAAATAGTCTCGTTCGTTTGTGCTCCGTTTGTGCTGGTTTGTGCCGGTGAAAGTTCCGTTTGTGTGGTTTCTGTTATTAAAATATTACACATTGAATTATGGGCGATGATGTCATCAGCCCCCGACATGCTGTAAATTTATCCAAAATAGTCTCGTTCGTTTGTGCTCCGTTTGTGCCGGTGAAAGTTCCGTTTGTGCTGTTTCTGTTATTAAAATATTACAAATTATATTTTAATAAAAGAAACTGCTAATAACTGAAATTATTTTGGATAAATTTAGAACATGTCAGGGGTGGAGGTGCGAGAGGGGGCTGCGTGACCGCTAAAATAATGACCTACAAATAATATCTCAAAAACCAAAACAGCACAAACGAAAATGTCTGCAATACAAACGAAGCACAAACGTACGATGCTATTTTGGGGGAATTTGGATTTTGGAGCGTGTTGGGGAGGGAGTTGTGGTTGGGGGGCATTAGGGGCTGATGACGTTATTGCCCATGTGTAATATTCCATGTGTAATATTTTAATTTATAAAAATTTTTATGGCCTGCAAATAATATGACGTCATCGCCCATAATTAAATGTGTAATATTTTAATAGCGGAAACAGCACAAACGGATCTTTCACCGGCACAAACCAGCACAAACGGAGCACAAACGAACGAGACTATTTGGGGTGAGTTTGAAGCACGTTGGGGGGCTGCGTGACCGCTGAATGACCTACAAAAATTATTTTAATATCTCAAAAACCAAAACAGCACAAACGAATATTTTTTCAGCACAAACCAGCACAAACGAAGCACAAACGAACGAGACTATTTTGCTGACGTTTTGTGTTGGGAGGGGGGCCAACTTCACGGAGGTCTCCGGTTTCCCCCACAAGTCCAAAACCATTTGCTAGGTGAATAGGGTAGGCTAAATTGGCCATAGTGTATGTGTGTGAATGAGTCTGTGTGGATGTTTCCCAGTCATGGGTTGCAGCTGGAAGGGCATCCGCTGCGTAAAACATATGCTGGATAAGTTGGCGGTTCATTCCATTGTGGCGACCCCAGATTAATAAAGGGACTAAGCCGAAAAGAAAATGAATGAATGAATGTTGCTTAATATTTTGCAGCATTTATTATAAGGGACTAACGCTAGTGAAGTTTAGCATTTTTTGTAAAACATTTCTTTGAAGATCATGACTGTAACACGTTACCAGTGTTGTGGATGTATGAAATCAGATGCTTTTTGTAGTAAAAAATCCTTATTAATGCCCATTTTTTACATTCCCCTTGCTCTGTTTTGCAACCATTTTGCTTTACACTAAAAAATGCTGGGTTCCACACAACTGATGTGTTGAGACAACATGAGGGAATTAGGTTAACTTATTAGTTTTTACAAATTTAAGTGGATTGAGCATAAACAATTAAGTTGTCCCCAAAAAACCCTCAAGAATGTGTTGTTTTAGCTCAATTTAAATACGTAGCTTGAACAAACAGCAAATGTAATTGTTTTGAGTGTAGCTGGTGTACCCCTTCGTTTGTGGTGTAGTCCTGAAAAATCTTCATTTGAAGGGTTAAATGGCAATTTTCCTTTACCCCTATGCCTCCAAGCTAAAGAGAATTCGGTCACGAATGCACAAACCGAGGGGTAGGATTAAGTGAAAGGGCTAAGGGTAGAACTGGAATTGGGCCAAATTGTGCAATCCATCCAGCTGTTTACATCTGAGTATCACCAACATGGGTGGATATGGGTAACATAAGTCAAAACCCTCTTATAGGACACTATAGGACACTGTCAGTATTGTATTAAACATCCACAGCAGGAATGAACAAACCCATTACCATCCTGCAGACTTCAGCTGCAACCTGCCTGCGATTATTGAATAACCATGAAGACCTTGATTAGCTGGTTTGGGTATGTTTGGATAATGGCTGGAACTGAAATCTGCTTTATACCAGCCCTCCAGGAGCAGGGATGGTCATTTCTGACCAACAGATTTTGATTTAAAGATTTTATTCAAGCAGCTATTGAAAATGTTGTGTATTGTCTTTGTTCTAAATTATGTTAAAAAGTTAGTTAAATTTAATTATACACTGCCATACAAGTGGTCATGCTAAATAGCTGTTATTAAACAGATCAAGATCAGTGCACAAAATTCATCACAGTATTTTATGCACACGTTTGTAACACTATTTTTATAGTCTACTTTAGACACTGAACTACAGTAACTTCCAGTATGGGGGGTTGGGGTTTAGCGTGTCGTGAATGTTCAGTGAAGGGAGGGGCTGGTGGGCCCCTGGTAATGTCTCAGGGGGTCCCTAATTGCCGTGGACCCTTAGAACTTTCCCAACCTAGCAGCGCCCCTGAGTGTGTCTTATATGATGCAGCTTGTTCACAAAAACTCACTGACTTCAATACCTCACGAGCATTGTTAATTTCTTGTTTAATAAATGGTGCCCTCAAACTAATAACGTGACATAAGAACCTATAACCAAAGAGCTTAGAATCACCAAGAGGCGACACTCAATAGAACATTTCATTGCAACAGCAGCACCCAGCAACAGCCCAGCGATTCCGCCATTTTGGAGTAAAAGCGTTCGCCCGTCCATTGGATCTTATTGCTGTCGCGATGGCAAGCAGCTGCTTTGTTTTTTATTTATTTATTTAAAGTGAAGTTTATTTATAAACTAATTTCGAGAGAATCACGTGCTTATGATTGCTTACAGCTTGTCCCGCATCAGCTCGCAATTGATTCACCAATCAGAAAATTCCTAGGTCACCATGAATAACCAGAGTTCCCTTATCTCAGTACGTTCGTCTTGAAGAACTCCCCCCACCCACCCCTACTCCTCCTCCTTCCAGATGGGCGACACGGTGGCCCAGTGATTAACACTGTCGCCTCTGTTATGGAAATTCATTTTTATACCTTTATATGCATTTTCTAATCTGTTCTTCTTTCCTTTTTCTATGTCTACATTACACAGTTAAGCTATGCGTGATCACTTTGGCACCTTTTTATCATAAGACAAGATTGTATTCCATGTATGGTGACCTATGACCTGTACAGCCGTGTGGGATATGGGATAGCAATATAGACAACTAAAAGAGAATCATGAGTGTTAAGATAACTGTGACGTGATTCATTTGCTATGTCACCTATGGCCTTGTGGGCTTTAGAGGGAAGAAACTAGATAAAAAGGGAACACACTCTTCTCTGAGTGTCGCACTCTGCAGGAACCTGTGTTACTGTATGACTGTCTGACCTTCTTTGCAAAGAATAAAACTTTAAAAGACATCTTGGGTAAGACTTTGTCTTCATTACCATGGAGAGAGCCTCCTTGAAGAAAAATAGCCACTACACCTCACAGCAAGAATGTCTCTGGTTAAAGTCCCAACTAAACTAGTTGACATTTCTGTGTGGAGTTTGCTCATTCTCCCCGTGCTCGCATGGGTTTTCCCCGGGTTCTCCGGTTTCCTCCCACAGTCCAAAAAACACGCAATTTAAGTAAATTGAACACACCAAAGCGATACCATTGCCAAGCTCTTAATAATATATATCTCTTTTCAGCCATTTGTTTAGCCAGAAATAAGTTGGGCGAGTTCATCGAGATCTACCTGAGCTCAAGCTCCCCTCTCGCCCTGCAAACGGGAGGGAGCCCAGGGCTCAAGGATCTCGTGAGCTCAGGGCTCTCTCCCGGGACAGCATGCCAAACAAGCTATATTACCAATCATCAGCTAAGTGTGAACACAACACTTACAATCACAAGACTGGTGATCATCAGCACTTTTAATAGGTAATGTTTAATATATTAACCATACTTGTTTTCTTGAAACTGTCAGTGAAATTACTTTAAATTACTTTAATTTAATAGTTTACTCTCTAGCATACAATTGAATACTGACATGTTAAATTACATTAACATGACTTTCAAAATGGGATGTTGATAACAGATTGACAGTACACTTTTTGTTGCAGTATTATATGTTATAATAGTTTTTTCCAGTGTTGTCTGTTAAAGAAAGACTAATAAAGCTTTTATGTAAAATATGTCAATATATTACATTTTTATAAATATGTCTCCTGATCTGAATCCTATTGAACACATATGGGGATTTCTGAAGAGACATTAAGTTGAGCATCTCATTTGTAAAGAATAGAAAGGATAGATATTTTTCTTGACCATCCTGATCTTGGTCATGCGCATGCTCAAGTGACGTCATTACTGCTACTACGGTTGCCTCGTTGTGCGTGTTTGTAGCTTCGCCGCGTAGAATTGAAATTTCCACTTTTTTATCATAAAACACATCACCATTCGCTAGTATTTGTATTTTCTACTAAGGATGAACAAACTCTTAATACATTTATACAATCAAATCTACTTTAAAACATTCTGTCTCTCGAGCATCCGCCTGTGGCTTGTAGCTTTAGCCTGCTAGCACCGCCAGCCAGCTAAAGCTACCGGCTTTCTCTACTTACTGTCTCTGCTCTTCACCCTGTACTATGTCGCTTGCGTGTTCATCCTTGTGTGCAGAAGAAGCAGCGATGGAGGCGTTGGATGTGGAACTGGTGAAGCATGGGAACCAGATTTGCCTTCTGGAGTTGAAGCGGGCGCAGATCCGGAGGCAACGGGCCCTGCTCGATGTTCCCTGGACTGCGGCTCGCTCATCTGAGGTAAGTGTGCGATACAATCTTAACACTCCATCCACTTCAACCCCGTGTGTTTCTCCGTCCAGTCCCAGCGCACCGAAGCTGCGGTTTGTCCAGGGGTCGGTCACGCTGGCACCTGGCTACCGTGGCACCTGCCCCTGGATGCAGCCGCGTAAGGTGAATACCAGGTCGCGGGGCAGAACGTCTCCTCCTCCTGTGTTCGAGATGCCCACGGAGAACCGCTTCGCCCCCCTCTGCGAGATGGGTCGCGATGTGGCTGTCATCGGTGACTCCATCGTTCGCCACGTCCGTGCTGCTTCCACTAAAGGTAACAACGTACGCACTCACTGCTTTCCCGGTGCTCGTGTTAAGGATGTTTCTGCTAGGGTACCCGATATCCTGAGCGCTGGCGAGAGCATCGGAGCTGTCGTTCTCCACGTGGGGACGAACGACACCGGGCTGTGGCAGACGGAGATCCTGAAGAGGGACTTCAGAAGCCTGATCGAGACGGTTCGACAGACCACACCCGCCACGCAGATCATCGTATCTGGACCGCTTCCTACTTACCGCCGAGGAAATAAAAGGTTCAGTAGACTTTTTGCTCTCAATGAATGGCTTTTAACATGGTGTAAAGAACAGAAGTTGCTCTTTGCCAATAACTGGAATCTTTTCTGGGAGCGTCCTAGGCTCTTCCGTCCTGATGGTCTGCACCCCAGCAGAGCTGGAGCTGAACTCCTGTCGGACAACATCTCCAGGATGCTTCGTTCTGTCTGACTAGTAAGTGAAAATTCACATTTTAGCCATATAGACTATTGCTCGTCACACTTAAATCACAGTAATGCATACCAGACAAACCCTATAGAGACTGTGTCTGTTCCTCGTATTATTAGCTCAAGAAATAAACTTACTATGTGCTCCAAAAAACATCTATTAAGAATCAAACCAGAAAAACTGCAAAAAAGTGAAAATAGACATTTTATAAAGCTTGGTCTCTTAAACATCAGGTCACTAGCACCTAAAGTGCTAGAATAATCTTAACGCACTCTGTCCACTGAAACCTGGCTGAAACAAAATGACTATATTAGCTTAAATGAAGCAACTCCTTCAGGATTCTTATATAAGCATGTGGCTCGTCAAACTGGTCGTGGTGGTGGAGTTGCATCAATCTTTAATGATAGTCTCAACGTTAATCAGAGAAACTGACTTATGTTTAACTCTTTTGAAGTATTGGCACTTAATGTTATGCTTCCGGATACTAGGAAAAAAACTATGTTATCTCTCGCTTTAATCACCATATATAGACCTCCAGGACCCTATGTCACTTTTCTAAAAGAGTTTTCTGATTTTATTTCTGATGTACTAGTTAAAACTGATAAAATGCTAATTGTAGGAGACTTTAACATACACATAGATGACGCTAACGATACATTAGGGCTCGCATTTACCGATTTACTACAATCACTTGGGATAAAGCAAAACGTTATTGGTCCAACCCATCGCTTAAAGCATACATTAGATCTAATCTTGTCCCATGGAATTGAGGTCATTGATGTGGACATTATACCACAAAGCGATGACATAACAGACCACTACCTCTTATTATATAAGCTGTGTTTACCTGAAATTAGCAGGCTAGAGAGAATAAAACTACACCATGGTATAATAGTCATACTCGCGCTCTCAAAACAGCAACTCGTGCCCTGGAACGTAAGTGGAAAAAAACTAAATTAGAGGTTTTTAGAATCGCGTATAAAGATAGTATGTCCAGCTATAGGAGGGCTCTACAATCCGCCAGGACCGAGCACCTCCGCAAACTGATAGAAAATAATCAGAACAATCATTCATTCATTCTTTCATTTTCATTTCGGCTTAGTCCCTTTATTAGTCTGGGGTCGCCACAGCGGAATGAACCGCCAACTTATCCAGCATATGTTTTACGCAGCGGATGCCCTTCCAGCTGCAACCCACCACTGGGAAACATCCATACACACTCATTCACACTCATACACTACGGACAATTAAGCTTACCCAATTCACCTATACCGCATGTCTTTGGACTTGTGGGGGAAACCGGAGCACCCGGAGGAAACCCACGCCAACACAGGGAGAACATGCAAACTCCACACAGAAACGCCAACTGACCCAGCCGAGGCTCGAACCAGCGATCAGCGACCTTCTTGCTGTGAGGCGAACGTGCAACCCACTGCGCCACTGTGAGGCCCATCAGAACAATCCTAGATTCTTATTTAACACCATTGGTAAATTAACAAATAATCGGTCATCTCTGGAACAGAATATCCCTCTGCACATTAGTAGTGACGACTTCATGAATTTCTTCAGTGATAAAATAGACGGCTTCAGACAGAAAATAGAAGATGTTAAACTTTCTGCTCCACATTATACCTCAGATTCATTAAACATTTCACTGAATCAATATAATCTACAGTGCTTCAACATGATAGAACAGGAAGAGCTAGATAAACTTATAAATGGTTCTAAACCAGCTACATGTATGTTAGACCCAATTCCAACTAAGTTACTGAAAGAGTTGTTACCTGTAGTAGGAGAACCTCTTCTTAATGTTATTAACTCTTCTTTATCTTTAGGCCATGTGCCAAATCCTTTCAAGCTAGCTGTTATTAAGCCTATTATTAAGAAACCACAACTGGACCCCAGCAACTTAGCTAATTATAGGCCTATTTCAAATCTTCCATTTATGTCTAAAATACTAGAAAAAGTTGTTTCTGCCCAATTATGCTCCTTTCTACAGATGAACAACGTTTTTGAAGTGTTTCAGTCAGGTTTCAGGCCTCATCACAGTACAGAAACCGCATTAGTGAAAATAACCAATGATCTACTCTTAGCTGCTGACCAAGGCTGCATCTCGTTATTAGTTTTACTTGATCTTAGTGCTGCATTTGACACCATTGACCACAATATCCTTATAGATCGCTTAAACTCTACAGGTGTCCAGGGACAGGCTCTACAATGCTTTAAGTCATACTTAACTGACCGTTACCAGTTTGTCAATATAAATGGACAGCCCTCACAAACCAGGCCAGTAAAGTATGGGGTGCCTCAAGGGTCAGTTCTAGGCCCTTTGCTGTTTACAATATACATGCTACCCCTGGGAAACATTATTAGAAGACATGGGATCAGCTTCCACTGCTATGCAGATGATACCAATTATATATTTCAACAAAACCTGATGAGACATCTGAACTGTCTAAACTAACTCAATGTATTAAAGATATTAAAGACTGGATGACCAACAATTTTCTTCTCTTAAACTCAGACAAAACAGAATTATTACTTATTGGGCCTAAATCCTGTACACAGCAGATCCCACAACTTGACCTGCAATTAGAGGGATGCAAAGTTAGCATTAGCTCTACTGTAAAAGATCTGGGCGTTATATTAGACAGCAATTTATCTTTTGAAAATCATATCTCCCATGTCACAAAAACCGCCTTCTTTCATCTGAGAAATATCGCTAAGTTACGAAATATGCTATCCATCTCAGATGCAGAAAAGCTAGTTCACGCTTTTATGACCTCTAGGCTGGATTACTGTAATGCTCTGTTCGCTGTAATGCTCTGTTCGCTGGTTCGAAGGTATCCTGGACCAGGCCGTATCCTGAGTTGATACCGTGGTGGCCATGGAGGAATGGAGTGCATGAGACTGATTCCTGAAAGGCTACAGTGACGAACAAGTCTACGCTTGATCCTGTGGGCCAGACTAACCTCCCGCTGGTGCCCTACCCTCACCTGCAGCTTCCACGATGGATGTCCAGCTTCTCCAGCCCGGCGCCTAGACTGCAGCTCCACATAGGAAGTTTGGCCAGAAGAAAAATGACCGTGCCTAACATAGCCTGCTTTCTCTCGAGGTTTTTTTTTTTTTTTCTTCACTGCGTCAACTGGTGAAGTTTTTTCCTCGCCACTGTTGCCACTGGCCTGCTCGGATTGGGACTTGTGGAGCTGCGCTTCGGTGGATTTGCTCTTCAGTGTTTGAACTTTCAGCAGTGAAACTTAAACCACACTGAACTGAACTAAACTCTGAAATCTGGACTTTACTAGAACTTGTTAATCTACAATCTACATTGTAAAAAGCGCTATATAAATAAACTTGAATTGAATTGAATGTTGCAAAATGTAGCCAACTTGTTCATTACATGCATAGAAGTCTTGCAGCAGTCATTAAAAATCATAGAGGCCATACAAACTCCTAGATAAATGTTACTTTTCAAAGGGGGTGTACTCATTTATGCTGGGAGCATTTATATATATATATATATATAAAATTCACCCAATAAAAATACACCCAAAAATGAAAATTTACTATAACATTCATATCGTTTCAAACCTGTATGATTTTATTTCAAGTTTATTTTGAGGATGTTGGCAACCAAATTGTTTTTGGGGCTGCAATAACATTCTGTAAATATTTCTAAATATCAAAAAAGTGTCTGTACTAGCATAACAGTTCATGTGTATTAATTTCTATATTGAATGATATAAAAAGTGGCCTCACAGTGGCGCAGTGGGTAGCATGATCGCCTTACAGCAAGAAGGTCGCTGGTTCAAGCCTCGGCTGGGTCAGTTGGCATTTCTGTGTGGAGTTTGCATGTTCTCCCTGTGTTGGCGTGGATTTCCTCCGGGTGCTCCGGTTTCCCCCACAAGTCCAAAGACATGCGGTATACCCAATTATTACTGTCTAAGTTGACGCCACAAATCCCACACAAGTTTGCAGTTTTTAAGGGTTTGGGAATTATGACAAGCAAAAAACTAAACAAAAATACTGTCTAAAAAGTTAATGGGGCGAAACAAGTTATGCCAGTTTTTAATCAATTACTTCGTTTTCTTTTTGTAACCACTGCAGTGTTTACTTCTTGATACTGACACTCTTAAATGTCCTCAAACTGCTTGTCAAAGTTGCTTTTTATGACCTTTTCCAGTTGGTCTATCAAGACAACAGTCAACAACTGATACCAGTTTATTAAACATCTGATGTTGGACTTGGTCCACTTGATGTGATCCAGACTAAACTATCATCACCGGCTAATATTCTGGCAAATGCCACTATTTCAGTAAGCATGTCATGCAAATAGATCAATATCTCATCTAGGTATGCATTTCGAAGGGCATTTACACCTGCCCATTTCATGATCTGACAGCTATCCAAACAGAAGAATTGCACGAAGAGACCAGGTACAAACATCCCCTATTAAAACTGTGGTATTCATTTTCATTGAAGAAATTAAAAAAATATATACTCAGAATTTTAGTATTTCCCATTCGTTTCCTATGGGTGCCCATTTTTTGGGTAAAGGAAAAGGTTTTTGGACTAGTGAAATAATTATTTTTGGATTAGTGAAAGAAAGAACCAGAACTTCTTTTACTCCTTTTCTATTTTTGTAAATAAATGACATAAACACCAAATAAAGCATTTAAATACGCGTTATATGAACACAGGAAAATCTTAAATTATTTAAGACCTTGAGCACAATCCTAATAATTGGATTTTAAGTATCTCAAGTATCTTTAAGCATCTTTGCAAAACATTTTATTCACTTATTCATTTTTTAATAATGTTTTTAAATCATGGATGTATATAAGCTTGCGGTACTGTTGTGAGAGAAAAAAAATCATGTCGAGTAAAATGTTCTTGAGTGCTAAACTTACTGAAATTTCTCCAAACTATTTTTAAAATGGCCTTGATATTATATTTTCACCAAATAAAACCAGGGTTTTTTTATACGTCCACTAAAAAATATTATAAGAAAACATCCTATTCATTGGCTTCCTTGAGAAACTGAAATTAAAAAGGTTAAGATATGCCGCTGGAAATATTGTACTGTGTGCACAGACTTCATTTACCTGGCACACACCGCTAGCAGCCAGCCACAATCAAACAGGTATTTTTCATGCAGGTTGGAAAACAGTAAGCAATAAATTAAATGATTCATCATATGCACCTGACATGTTTATTGATTGCTGCTATGAAGTCAGATATTTGGCAACTGGAACCTAGGAAATAACATAATGACATGCCTCCCTCTGAAGAAGAGAATAAAAGCTGTGTCAGTACGTTGTGTGCTTCAAGTGTGGGCAGTCCCTATGATGCTCCTCAGTGGGCGGTGACACCCTTAACTCAGAATCTGCCATAGGAGATGAATAAATGCATGCAAATCTACAGTCCCTAAACAGAATTGTCTTTAAAAGTGAGCCAATAAGGTGGGACATCTGCAATGCTGACAGAAAAAAAGTGATCTTCTGCTTCCGCAAAGTTCACAGACTGACGGACAGCATTCAAGAGAGAAGGTAATGCGATGGTTTCATTAAATATTAGCAAATTAAATGCCGTTCAATCTTTTTATTTTATGGCAATCTGCTCTTTTAGCTGCTGTTTAAGCCTCTGATCCCTCATTTTTAAAGTTAAAAATAATTTGTAAACGTCATCAATTCATTCTGTCTTGGATTTTTGTGTGTAAAACAATGACTTTAAATATATTTCATCCATCTACCAAAATGAATTATCAGGTAGGGCGCTGGAAATCTGCCAAATAGAAAAACACATGAATGAATTACGATAATATAAAATGAATATATCAATAAAACGAATGATAAAGGAGGTCATGAATTTACCAAAACTATTAATAACTAATTTTCGGCCAAAAAAATGCACCAAAAATAATCTTTTTTTTACATCTTTATATGACATATAAGACTTGTATCTTGTGTTCTCATGTTAATTTGACTTGCTTTACCTTATTAAACTTATTAAACCTTATTAAACCTTATTAAAAATGTTCTGTGTTGTAAAAATAATACAACACGGAACATAGCTTCATGAGAATGCTTACTTTATTTCATGCTTATTTACTTCTTTCGTTGTTTAATAGCCCTGCAAGCTCGTATCTCAGTTTCAGTGAACTGGATTTAAAAATTGGCTGTCGAAGTGAGTGTGTGGGAGAGTGCCAACACTACAGTTGGACAAGTTTCAGTGCTGGGTTGTATCAGAAAAGGCATCATACCTAAAAACTGACAATTTTAAGGCAGCTCATTCTGCTGAATGCAGACTTTACGGGCACGAGTGATTAATGTAAGTAAATGAAATGAATCATGGAATGGTCCTGATAAATATCGCCACAGTTCATGTTAAAAACATTTGTTACGTTGAAGTGAGGAACAAAAATGGTGGGGATTCAAATGCAGTTGGAATAAAAAACACCCACGCACAAAAGCAACGAAGGTTTGCTTTCAAAGCATTGCATCAGAAGCTTCAAAACCTTCACATATTATCTTATCATCATTATCATTATATTGTTCGAAGCACATCTATTTGTTTTAATATTTTTTTAATTTTGCTGTCATTTTAATTTAGCTGTAGTTAGCTTTAGTTTTGTGATCACATTTACATTACACTTTTATAAATAAAGAACCACACAACAATACAACTTCAAAGTATACAAGAAAAAACATACATAATACAGATGGACTCCTGTTAAATATGTCTAGTTCAGATGTAGAGTTTAGATGTAGATTTGGACATTTTTCTCCTAGTGTAGGAGTTGTTTGAACATATTTCAAAGACGCAACCTGCTGTGTAACCAACAGGAAGTAATGAACGCTGTTCATGCAGCGTGTTTGCGTGCACCGAAATTCCAATTCTGCATGCACTTGGCTAAAAACAAATGCTTTTAAAATGATTTATTATTTTATTAAATAATATAGAGTTATTTTGCAATAGGGCTAAACAAAATATCGAAAAAGTGCGATTAATTCATTCATGTTTTATGTGCCAAGCACTTTCATGCTACATCCATAGGTTGTTAAACACTAATGTTGGGAGACGAGAGAAGAAAATGAGACGATAAGAATCAATAAGAAAGTCTAAAAGAGGGCGGCACTGTGGCTCAGTGGTTAGCACTGTCACCTTACAGAAAGAAGGACGCTGGTTCAAGTCCCAGCTGGGCCAGTTGGCATTTCTGTGTGGAGTTTGCATGTTCTCCCCATGTTGGTGTGGGTTTCCTCCGGGTGCTCCGGTTTCCTCCACAAGTCCAAAGACATGCGTATAGGTGAATTGGGTAAGCTAAATTGTCCATAGTGTATGTGTGTGAATGAGTGTGTGTGGATGTTTCCCAGTCACGGGTTGCAGCTGGAAGGGCATCCGCTGCGTAAAACATATGCTGGATAAGTTGGCGGTTCATTCCGCTGTGGCGACCCCAGATTAATAAAGGGACTAAGCCAAAAAGAAAATAAATGAATGAATGAAACTGTAGCTAGTTTGTAACTAAATTTGTACTTACAAACGCCACATGTAATTTAAAGTCAAAATTATTAGCCCTCCTAATGAATTCAAAGTGAATTATTTTTCTTTTTCAAATATTTCCCAAATGATGTTTAACAGAGGAAGGAGTTTTTCACAGTATTTCCTGTAATATTTTTTCTTCTGGAGAAAGTCTTATTTGTTTTATTTAAGCTAGAATAAAAGCAGTTTTTAATTTTTTTTAAAAACATTGTTGGCGCAATAGCCTAGGGGTTAGTGCGCTGACATATGGTGCAGTAGCACTTCAGGGCGTCCCGAGTTCGAATCCCGGCTCGAGGACATTTCCCGTCCCTACCCCCTCTCTCTCTCTCCAACTTCACTTCCTGTCTGAAATACTGTCCTATCTACTTAATAAAGGCAAAAAGGCCAAAAATAAATCTTTAAAAAACAAAAAAAAAAAAACATTGTCTAGATTGTGACCAAACCATGGTTATACAATGACAAATTAACCTAATTAACCTAGTTAAGCCTTTAAGTGTCACTGCTGAATACCAGTATCTTGAAAAATATCTAGTAAAATATTATATACTGTCATCATGGCAAAGATGAAAGAAATCAGTTACTATTTACTATTAGCTATTTACTCAAACAGTGATGAACAAGTAATGATCGGTGTGTAAATACAATTTAGTATCACAAATCTTTGTATACACATACGCTTTTCACAATAATTATTGTTTCAAAGGTGCACATTATTACATTACAATCAAATTTGGAAAAGTTAAGTGTAACAGGTATATAAACCTTAAAGCACCAAACAATTAGAAACAGATGATGCTGAGTAACTCACAGAGACAAAAAGGTAAATTGCACAACGTATTCCTGTATTATATACACACACAAAAGAAACGACAATAAAATAAACACAAAACAATATACCCCAGGTGCACCCTTTATATGATGTTGTAAGTTTGTCAAATTCACAGTTATTTTAATATAGACAATAAAAGTTCAAATGGATCAACAGTTTCCAAAAACGTGTTACATGTATCCACATCAAATGTCTCCAAAAAAAATATCAAGTTTAAATTTTACTTCAGTGAGAAAAAGTGAAAGAAATGAATTATTTGTACTCAATTATGTACTCACAAAATGTCCTTTAGAGGTAAATTCTCTTACCTGTGTGAAGAGAAAGATAGAAGAAGAAAAGAAAATGTCCTTTTCCTTAGAAATGAGTCGTTTCCTCTAGGTCCCTCGACATTTGCACTTGGGATGCTCGATCGCCATCAATTGAGAATCGGGGGGAAAATCCTAAATCCAGGCAAACAAAATAACCGAGTCAAAATGCAACTCCATCACACTCAAATCAGCATAAATCTGCTCAAACCTTCATCATCCTCATGTTATATATTGATATTTTTAATGCTGTGTTGGTTTTGAAAGTGTTAACTGTTGTTTTTTCTCTATATTTACTTTTTATCGTTGGATTTTTCCCTCTGTCACGCCGTGTATCTCTTCTGACGCTTCACTCATGTCCGCACACATGAGAGGGCGGAGCTAAGCATCCAGCGTTCCAATACACCTTTATCACAGCGGAATTGAAGCCATTCATAAGCAAGATTAACTAGGCTATTTAACATCCAGCAGGATTAGTTTTATGTTAGTAGTTGTCCGTAAACTGTGCTAACCCCCTCCTTCCTTTGTATGTAGGGTCAGATATAGTGAACGGTGAGGTAGTTGTACAGGCGAGTTGCTGTTGGTCAATGCGAAAGAACGAGGAGCCCCATAAATGACAGGTTGCTTAATGCTCGTAAGGTTTACTCAAGTCTGGAAACATACTTTAGCTCCTACTCCCTGAACAAATGAAAAGTAGTCGTTAAATTATTTATTTAAAGAACAGCAAATAACATTTTACTATACAAAAAATATACATGCCAGGGGGTAATTATGAATAAAATACAAATATACAAAATGTACACATGTACTAAATAAATACATTATAGAGTTCACACATTTTTAAAGTGGGTTTAAGGGCTTTCTTGTTTAGAGAGTCTCTGATACTGGTAATATACAAGCATATTTCAGTCATCAATACCTCAAAATTTGGTTTCTTATTAGTAAATTTACATTTATGAACGTAAAATAAATTTTGTTAACAATAAAAGTAAATTATTCATTCATTTTCATTTCGGCTTAATGCCTTTATTAATCTGGAGTCGCCACAGCGGAATGAACCGCCAACTTATCCAGCATATGTTTTACGCAGCGGATGCCCTTCCAGCTGCAACCCATCTCTGGGAAACATCCACACACTTTCATTCACACACATACACTACGGACAATTTAGCTTACCCAATTCACCTGTACCGCATGTCTTTGGACTTGTGGGGGGAACCGGAGCACCCGGAGGAAAACCACGCCAAAACAGGGAGAACATGCAAACTTCACACAAAAATGCCAACTGGCCCAGCCGGGACTCGAACCAGCGACCTTCTTGCTGTGAGGCGAACGTGCTACCCACTGCGCCACCGTGAGGCCCAAAAGTAAATTAATTAAATAAAAATGATCTTCCTCTTGATTAGGACAGACAGTAAAGCCAAAACGTAGATTTTCCCATAATGATGAAAGAGGTTTTGAACACTGAAAATTGTTATTAATACATTTCTGCACCTCACCCTATAAGTTGACTATGTACAGTATGCCAAAATAAGTGTAAATCCGTCTCCTCATATTCATTACATATCCCACTCCCACTTCAATCCCACTTTTACATTTGTTTAAATAATGTTTTGCTGGATAAAATCTGTGGAGATGTTTGTAGCGTATTTCTTTAATTTTATTTCTAACATGATATTTCTGTGGTAACAGCCACACTTTTCTTCCAGCAAATCAATTCAACCTTTAATAAAGACATCCAATAAAATTGTATATAAGGTTCAGTAATGATTTCTTTTTGCAAAGGAGTACGAATAGCTCTATTATTATTATTATTATTATTATTATTATTATTATTACTATTATTATTATTATTCATTCATTCATTCATTTTCTTTTCGGCTTAGTCCCTTTATTAATCTTGGGTCGCCACAGCTGACTGAACCGCCAACTTATCCAGCATGTTTTACTCAACAGATGCCCTTCCAGCTGCAACCCATCACTGGGAAACATCCACACACTCTCATTCACACACATACACTACGGAAAATTTAGCTTACCCAATTCACCTGTACCGCATGTCTTTGGACTTGTGGGGGAAACCGGAGCACCCGGAGGAAACCCACACATACACGGGGAGAACATGCAAACTCCACACAGAAACGCCAACTGACCCAGCCGAGGCTCATACCAGCGACCTTCTTGCTGTGAAGCGAACGTGCTACCCACTGCGCCACCGTGAGGTCCATTATTATTATTATTATTATATATTTAGTTATATCAAAAGACGATGTATCAGCAGGATGGTCTTGATTAATACCTCTAAATAACATATGGGTGTCTGAAGGAACTGAACCAATAACAGTTGAAAACTTGCTGGGTTATTGAGATTTTGTAATGAGAAAGGAGTTCACTGTAAGAGAAGTGTACCATCTTTATTATATAACTGACTAACCAAATTCATTTTGTTGTCAAAAGCATTTTAAAAATAAAAGAGAGAGATTTGCGTTTGTATAAGCTGTCTATTATTTCAAATTAAATAGCGATGTGGGGAGAAATGATGCTTATAGATTAATGACCGTGATAGGAGCACTTGTTTGTGGAAGTCAGATAACCTAACTGGATTTTTGTCTATATTATAATTCATTCATTCTCATTTTGGCTTAGTCCCTTTATTAATCTGGGGCCGCCACAGCAGAATGAACCACCAACTTATCCAGCATATGTTTTATGCAGCGGATGCCCTTCCAGCTGCAACCCATCCCTGGGAAACATCCACACACACCCATTCACACTCATACACTACGGACAATTTAGCCTACCCAATTCACCTATAGTGCATGTCTTTGGACTTGTGGGGGAAACCGGAGCACCCGGAGGAAACCCACGCCAACATAGGGAGAACATGCAAACTCCACACTGACCCAGCCGAGGCTCGAACCAGCGACCTTCTTGCTGTGAGGCGAACGTGCTACCCACTGCGCCACCGTGAGGCCCTATATTATAATTACACATCAAAATAAAACTAAGACCACCAATGTTTGATATAACATGATAATCTCCGCTTTGAAGTGCATATGGCACACGAACGTACCCCCGCATATAACTTGAAACGACATTCATCCCATCTAATGAATTTCATCCATGATTTCCTCTGTCCTTCGTCTTTTGGGAAATCGTGGAAATTAAGATAAGGGTGTCTTTTTTTGAGTTGGAGCAGCCGGGAACGCTGCAATAACAGCGATGAGACGACTCTGCCATTCTGTCTTACTCCGTTGCATTGGAACCGGATGTTGTGGTACGCTGTTTTGCTTACCTGAACTAGGAAGTGTGATAAAGGTCTATTTGCTGACTTAGACTCCTAACAACCAATCAAAGCATCATAACGTACATATACATTTTTAGCTTTTATTTTAATCCTTATTTTAGCATCAACAACCCTTTAACAATGATGATGATGTTTATATTTATTAATTTTTTTTATCTGGTATTCATTATTTTATGGGGTTGCATAAGGTTATTAGTTATCAATACTTTATTGGTTACTAATAACTTAAACTAATTAACTAGTAACTAATAGCTTTTAACAGTTAAGGTTATTATTTATAAACATATTTAACCTGCAGTTATATAGTACATGGGGATGTCTATGTGTACAGTACATGCTCGATGAAGTGTATTTGTGTATTAAGTGTATGCCTTGTCCTCAAAGTCTTCGATGGTTGGTATCATCTCGGTGTGTTAAGAGAGACACATGATTCCCACTCTTTCATGAACAACAGATTCAAGGACTTTGCACCATTAAAGTAGCACCATGAAAGTCTGTGCTGTACTTAACATTTCATTCATTCATTCATTCATTTTCTTTTCGGCTTAGTCCCTTTATTAATCTGGGTTCGCCACAGCGGAATGAACCGCCAACTTATCCAACATATGTTTTACGCAGCGGATGCCCTTCCAGCTGCAACCCATCTCTGGGAAACATCCACACACATTCATTTACACACATACACTACGGACAATTTAGCTTACTCAACTCACCTGTACCGCATGTGTTTGGACTTGTGGGGGAAACCGGAGCACCCGGAGGAAACCCACGCCAACACGGGGAGAACATGCAAACTCCACACAGAAATGCCAACTGACCCAGCCGAGGCTCGAACCAGCGACCTTCTTGCTGTGAGGCGATCGTGCTACTCACTGCGCCACCATGCAGCCCTACTTAACATTTCACTTGCACTTAATATTTATTAATACTTAATAAAAAATGTCAGAGTAATTGTAAAATATTTACCGTTTAAAAAGTCATGTTTAATAAAATGTGTTGAATTCTGGTGATATTCAAATGCAGCTTCTGAAATATTTATTAAATTATTAATTATTATTATTATTATTAATTTAAATATTGTTAAAATGTGTCATATTGTACAAGATTTAAATGTAAGATTTGTAATTTAAGTACATTTGTTGAAAAAAAATCATAAACAAATTTCATTTTGAATTTAATTCAAGCATTTTCAATGACCCATGTTTGTTTTTAACTATTTTCCTGGCCTTGAATCCATATGCCTGAAATTCAAGTATTTTAAGTACATTCAAGAAGCGTGGGAAACCTGTAGACAGATGGATAGTTTTTACACATGCACATTAACACCTGTAATGTGGATCAAACCTCTTTTTCTCCCCCTCTCTCTCTCCCTCTCTCTCTTTGTGTCAGATGAACGGGTCAGTCGAGCCAATGCGTGTGCTGGTGACGGGCGGCAGTGGGCTGGTGGGGCGAGCGATAGAGCGGGTGGTGAAAGAGGAGGGCAGAGAAGGAGAAGAATGGACATTCCTCTCATCCAAAGATGCCAATCTCCTGTAAGAGCTCCTGAAAAAAACAAACACAAATCAGGTGTCATGAAAAATTACACAACACAGTAATTCAAATGTGAAGCCATCACATATAAATATATATCGCAGTCAGTAAATATAATTGAATGCTCTTTTATACTGATGAAGTGAACTGCAGATGAATGATGCTTTAATCCTTGTGTACTTTTCAAATGGACTACCCTTTCATTATGTTGGCAGCTGTTTTTGCCCCATTGACTTCCATTATAACCACATTTTTATTGCAAAGCCATGACAGCTTATAATTAGGCATTACATTCTTGATTGTTGGTGGTTTTCCTGATGTATTTTTTACTGTTGATCATCAGTTGGCACCATTAACTGTGTGTTCTGTGGAGTAAAACAGCAGATTTTTGTGTGTGTGTGTGTGTGTGTGTGTGTGTGTGTGTGTGTGCGTAAATACACTTACTGTTTACTATGTTCTGAGAGCTAAGCTGGATAATTGATGACAATTTGTGTGTGTGTGTGTGTGTGTGTGTGTGTGTGTGTGTG
>CAIGQW010001014.1:3815334-3825736 GCA_903798125.1 Danio choprae
TTACAAATGTTTGTTGTTATTTTACATGCATCTGTTATTTGTTTACATACGGCCATGCGGTCACGTGCGCATACATAAGCTTTTTAAGGTCATATACAAGATCCTAAACATCAGAAACCTGTAGAACATTCATTCATTTTCTTTTCGGCTTAGTCCCTTTATTAATCTGGGGTCGCCACAGCGGAATGAACCGCCAACTTATCAAGCATGTATTTTTACGCAGCGGATGCCCTTCCAGCTGCAACCCATCACTGGGAAACATCCATACACACTACGGTCAATTTAGCGTACCCAATTCAACTGTACCGCATGTCTTTGGAATTGTGGGAGGAAACCGGAGCACCCGGAGGAAACCCACGCAAACACGGGGAGAACATGCAAACTCCACACAGAAATGCCAACTGACCCAGCAGGGGGCTTGAACCAGCGACCTTCTTGCTGTGAGGCGATTGTGCTACCCACTGCGCCACCGTGCTGCCCTACCTGTAGAACAATTTAGGTTTTTACTATTATCTGCTGTATTTACCACTTTAGATAGATGGATGGATGGATGAATGAATGGATGGATGGATGGATGGATGGATGGATGGATGGATGGATGGATGGATGGATGGATGGATGGCTAGATTTTTTAAAGAAGTATCCACGTTTAATTCGACTAGTTTCATTATCTTTGCAGTTATTTGTGGAATTGGGAAATTATTTATTTGGTTTCAAAGTAAATCTTACACAAGAAAATATAATTTTCGGATTTCATCAACTGAAAGTGCACTTCTTTGTAATTATTTGTAAAATTAGTGTTTTCAAAGCAAGTTTATTATTATTATAACTACCACACTATTATCAGCATTATTAGTGAGATCACTCTAATAATGCTGAGCTTTTTGGGTGAAATAATGAACAAACACAACTGCTGAGTTAAACAGGTAATTCAAAGTAAAATGTAACATTTCCTTAAACACTAACGCTGGTTTAGTCTATATTTGACTAGAAATAGAAATAAACCTTTTCAAAATAGATTTATTCATTTTCATTTCCACTTGCATTAATAAAACGCGCAGCCTACATATATGTGCACATTTAGCTCCTACATCATTTAAACACTCAGCACACACCAAAATACAACGTTGTGTCAAATATGGACAAAGCAACCATTGGGTTAACCAACGTTCTGTTTGTCCGTATTTGACCCAACACTGGGTTACGACAACAGCGGCTTTTTTAGTGTGGAAATAAAACAAATATCGAACATAATTTATACAAACAAATAATCAATCCACGGCTTTCATTTTTTAAAATAAGCAACCAGTGTGTTAATAAGGGTTTTAAACTTTTTTCACGTACTTTTCCATATGCCTTGGACTGATTATTTGTTTGCATACCTTAAAGAATCCCTTACCCAAAGAGCACCGATTAACGTACACATATACATCACCTATATGCTATATAACTGCAGGTTAACTGTTTATATATAATAACTTTAAGTGTTAAAAGTTACTAGTTAATTAGTTAGTTATTAGTAACTAATAAAGTTAAGCTTTATTAGCTTATTACATTAAACTAAATATCTAATAACCTTAACTTTTCTGAATTTGATTGTAATGCACCATTTGTAAAGCTGCTTTTAAACAATACTTATTGTGAAAAGCGCTATACAAATCAACTTGAATTGAATTAGCCCTGAAGCTCCTTTAGTATGTTTTTATATTTCATGCAATGTACATTTATTGTTGCAATATACATTTATTTAACTTGAGTACAGGCTACTTTTAACCTTCCAAAAACACCGCGTAATAGTTCAAGTTAAACATGCATGCACTGATATTAATTTCCTTGTTCTCTAAAGTCTCCAGGTTTATGGGTCCCTCGGCGGGCATGAACATGGGCACGTTACCGGGAATGGACGCCAGTAAATCTATGGTGACTCTACACGCGGCACCGCGCAGGAAACGGCGCGTGCTTTTCTCCCAAGCGCAGGTGTACGAGCTGGAGCGCCGCTTCAAGCAGCAGAAGTACCTGTCGGCCCCGGAGAGGGAACATTTGGCCAGCATGATCCACCTGACCCCGACGCAGGTCAAGATCTGGTTCCAGAATCACAGGTACAAAATGAAGCGACAGGCCAAGGATAAAGCGTCCCAGCAGCAGGACACTGGGAACATGTGCGCGCAGCAGTCGCCGAGGCGCGTGGCCGTGCCCGTGCTTGTTAAGGACGGTAAACCGTGTCAGAACGGCTCCGGGACACCGACGCCGATCCATCAGCAGGTGCAAAGCGTCCTGGGCAGCGAGACTTTAGCTTCGGCCGAGGATCTGGAGGAAATGTCGCCCAGTCCGCCTCTGATGGGCGGCCTCTCTCAGACTGACGCCGCGCTCATCGAGTACACGAGCAGCATGGTGAGCTCCAACCTGCTGTACGGCAGAACATGGTGATATTTCACAAACTACAACAAAAATATCCTCATTTTTAATCAACGGACGGAGATATGTGCATTTCCACAAAGACCTTTTTTTAAAGAATCGGGTTTTTTTTATTTTACGCACTTGTTTTTTGGTGCAGGAGCCTCTTTGACGTGAATTGTATACGGATTGTGAGTTTAAATCATTATAGACTGATTGACAAAACTTGGTGGTTTTTTGGCAAGTAGGATGCGATCCTAGGTTAACCTCTAACGTTGATCCTGGAACATCATCCCTGTCAGAAAATGTAGCCTAATCCATAGCTAATCCCTAGATTGTAGCAAATGCTGGATACCACACAATTGTCCCAACACAAATTGATTACGTTAATTTAATCGTTTTTACAAATGTAAGTGTATTAAACAAAAACAATTAAGTTTTTTCCCGAAACAAAACACTGAAGAATTGTGTTGTTTCAACAGATCGAGCAGAAAAAGTCATTTTTTGTTCGGTTTTCTGTAAACTGAACTGTAAATTATTCACTAAATCAGAGGATTAATAGTTGGATGACAAAGATAGTTCAGAACCCTACATGTGAGCCTACATTACACTGTAAAATAAATGCTGGGTTCCGCACAAATGTTGTCCCAACACAAGTCATTCATATTCCTTCGGCTTAGTCCCTTTATTCATCAAGATCTGGTTCCAGAATCACAGGTACAAAATGAAGCGTTCATTCGCCACAGCGGAATGAACCGCCAACTATTCCAACATATGTTTTACACGCGGATGTCCGTCCAGCTGCAACCCTGTGCTGGGAAACATACATACACATTCACTACGGCCAATTTAGTTTATTCAAGTCACCTACAGCGCATGTCTTTGGACTGTGGGGGAAACCGGAGCGCCCGGAGGAAACCCACACCAACACGGGGAGAACATGCAAACTCCACACAGAAATGCCGGAACTCGACTTTCTTGCTGTGATGCGACTGTGCCAACCACTGAGCAACTGTCTCCCCAACACAAACCGATTAAGTTAACTTTTATTTTGTTATTTAAGTGGATTGAACATTAAACAATTAAGCTGCCCCCCCCCCCAAAAAAAAAACACAATAATTGTTTCAACTCATTTTAAATAAGTAGTTTGAAAAAGCAGCTAAATACAATGGAGTATAGCAAACTGTAAAGGTATCCATTTAATCTGATTGACTGAATATGCTGTTCCAGGAACATGTCCTACTTGGTGAAATCACACCAACCAAAAACCTCCACGCGGATGAGTGTGCGTGTGTGTGTGTGTGTGTGTGTGATGAAGACTAGTCTAGCGTGATGCCATTAATCCGACATCATTTCTTGTTGCTTTGTAAAATAATAATAATCATCATCATCATCATAATAATAAAAAAAACAGATGTAGATGAAGAAATGTTGTGTGTAAATATCTAACGCTGGACAAAGAATGCTTTCCTGGAGGTTTTGTTCGACAAAGTGTGACGGAGCAAACGAGCAGCAGTTATTGTCATTATTATTTGGATTATTGGTCTATTTAAAATGTGTGCCAAGTATTTATAGTAATTAGAGTGTACATACTGTAATATTTATAGCCAGGGGCGTAGCGGACATTTTAAAAGTGGGGAGACAGCTGTATGAGATCCATAAGCTCACGTTCATATAATTATTAATCTCCTGTTTCTAAAATATGTCTCTAAAAGTTTATAGTTATTATTAGTACTTGTAGTTATTAGAAAGGAATATTAAAAGCGGCAGTAAAAGCTGCTGCTAAATAGTTTCCCACTGAACTTCTGACAGACGTCCAAAAGACATCTATTATACCATCGGACGTAATATAGACTTGATATGCACGTCTGTCAGAGGTCTAATGTTTGATGGGTTAAATAACGTGATTTAGATTTTTTTTAAATAGACCTACAACCCAGCACAGCAACTCAAATATCCACGTTTGTTTGTTTGATATACATTTAGCAAAGATATAGGCTGTTACCGTCTCCGGTTTTTGCAAAACAAATATTTCGCGTCAGTTTCGACCACAAAAAGTGACTCGGATATTTATTTAAACGTTCTTGAAATGTGTTTTAATCAAACATTTAATCAGAAAATCAAAGTTCGTTTCACAATTTAGGAAATACAAAGAGGCTTAAACGAAGCTTTAAAAAAAACCTTGAGAAATGTCGACATTTTTTGCCGCGCTAAATCTAACATTAAGAACAAACTAAAAAAGTAAACAAACAAAAATCACAACCTAACAGAGAATGAAGAAATCAAGCACAATGTGTACAAGCTGTTCTTGCTTTGCTCTAGCGAATTTTACTTTAAGGTATGAAGAAAGCCATTAAAGGCCAAAAAACAGCCTTATCGAGTGTGTAATTTAGGAAAACAAATAATAAATGCGTATTTAGATTTGTACTTGAAATGTAAACTATAATTAAATTCAAATGGTAAAATATATACACATTTCAAAATGTTAATAAAAAAAAAAACTGGAAAGTGCAGCTTCTACTTACACAGGAGCAGATTTACTCATGATTTCCACACATTCCAGCCAACTCTATTACTATTATTGTTTAACCAATTAATTAATTCAAGACTCTTTTAAACACTCTCATTGTCGATCTGCATCTATAATTACCAAGAGATAAGCTATGAATATTCATTTAAAGATTAAAACACTACACAAACTGACTCCGCTCGCCACAGTAACGAATTTGGAGTTTTATAAACCGATCTGCATCAAAATCGAGAATCAAATGAAGACCTAAAATATGCATGCACACACAACACACACACAAAAAATAAAATAAAAAAACATCTCAAATTCAAGCTGGTCTCATGTGTATTTCTTAAGCTTTACAGAATATTCTTAAAAGTTAATACATATAAGAACACTTCATCAGTAAAACAAGGAGAGAGAGAAAGAGAGAGAGAAAAAAAGTTAGCAAATCAACAGGTCAAAAAAAAAATAAGAAAAAAGAGAGAGACATTGTTTGCGTGGAATAGAAAATAAGTTGCATTTCCCCCCCATCAGACTGAGTTTAGCTCCAGTTGTATCTTCGTGATGCGGGAGGTAATCCGTAGCCCCGTCCAGAATTGAAGCCCTGAGACACAAAAACAAACAAGTTTTAGCACAGGGTTTCTGCAGGTTTCAGCAAAGGCAAGTTTAAAACCTTTTTAAGACCATGAAGAATGAAATTTCAGACTTGTATAGAGCTAAACACTAAGGATTTCCTATAATGGCCAAGCAGATTTTTTTTTTTTACTTGCCTCATCAAATACTAGCTTTAATTAGTTACTTCTTAGCCACATACTTTAAATAATGTGCCAAAACAAGCAGACCCCTTTTCCAAAAACAAATGTAAACGTTGCCCAGCACTAGTTAGTTATAAATATAGTTTTGCTAAAAGTTTTATTGAGGTGCGTTCAATTCAATTCATCTTTATTTGTATAGCGCTTTTACAATGTAGATTGTGTCAAAGCAGTTTAACATAGAAGTTCTAGTAAATTGAAACTGTGTCAGTCCAGTTTTCAGTTTAAGTTTAGTTCAGTTCAGTTCAGTGTGGTTTAATTTTCAGTGCTGAAAGTCCAAAAACTGAGGAGCAAATCCATCGATGAGCAGCTCCACAAGTCCCAAATCAAGCAAGTCAGTGGTGACAGCGGCGAGGAACAAACATCACCAATTGACAAAAGTGAAGGGGGGAAAAAAAAAACAAAACGAGAGAAACCAGGCGCAGTTGGGCCCGACCATTCGACCAAGACAACAGGTTTACTCACTTTGTGAAGCCAACTAATATTATTAAAAGCAACAGGTTTACTCACTTATTTTAAGTAAAGTCAACTAATCATTTTTTAATAGTGTAGGGGTCTGTTTGTCTGTGCGCACTGAATTTTTTTTCTCCATATTTTGAGATTCACATAAGTTTTCCATTTATTCACGGTTGTGAATTGCATTATGGGATGTTGATCTCTGCGCTGAGGACTTTTGATGTAAATTCAAAAAAAAGTTTAACAAGGTGACTTTTCTCCGGTTTCCCCCCCAGAGTTCAAAGACATGCGCTATAGGTGAATTGGGTAAGCTAAATTGTCCGTAGTGTACAGTCGTGGCTAAAAGTTTTGAGAATTACATAAGCAGCAACTTTTCCAATTTCCAAGGTTTAAGTGTTTATAATAGCGATGTACATATACTCCAGACTGTTCTGAAGAGTGATCAGATGATCTGCATAGTCCTTTGCCATGAAAATTAACTTAATCCTTAAAAAAAACAAACTTTCCACTGCATTTCATTGCTGTCATTAAAGGAGCTGCTGAGATCATTTCAGTCTTGTTAACTCAGGTGAGAATGTTGACGAGCACAAGGCTGGAGATTATCATGTCAGGCTGATTGTGTTAGAATGGAGGACTTGACATGTTAAAAGGAGGGTGATGCTTGAAATCATTGTTCTTCCATTGTTAACTATGGTGACCTGCAAAGAAACGCATGCAGCCATCATTGCGTTGCATAAAAATAACTTCACAGGCAAGGATATTGTGGCTACTAAGATTGCACCTAAATCAACAATTTATAGGATCATCAAGAACTTTAAGGAAAGAGGTTCAATTCTTGTTAAGAAGGCTTCAGGGTGTCCAAGAAAGTCCAGCAAGTGCCAGGATCGTCTCCTAAAGAGGATTCAGCTGCGGGATCGGAGTGCCACCAGTGCAGAGCTTGCTCAGGAATGGCAGCAGGCAGGTGTGAGCGCATCTGCACACACAGTGAGGCGAAGACTTTTGGAAGATGGCCTGGTGTCAAGAAGGGCAGCAAAGAAGCCACTTCTCTCCAAAAAAACATCAGGGACAGATTGATCTTCTGCAATAAGTATGGCGAATGGACTGCTGAGGACTGGGGCAAAGTCATATTCTCAGATGAAGCCCCTTTCCGATTGTTTGGAGCATCTGGAAAAAGGCTCGTCCGGAGAAGAAAAGGTGAGCGCTATCATCAGTCCTGTGTCATGACAACAGTAAAGCATCCTGAGACCATTCATGTGTGGGGTTGCTTCTCATCCAAGGGAGTGGGCACACTCACAATTTTGCCCCAAAACACAGCCATGAATAAAGAATGGTACCAAACCCCCTCCAACAGCAACTTCTTCAACAATCCAACAACAGTTTGGTGAAGAACAATGCATTTTCCAGCATGATAGAGCACCGTGCCATAAGGCAAAAGTGATATCTAAGTGACACGGGGACCAAAACGTTGAAATTTTGGGTCCATGGCCTGGAAACTCCCCAGATGTTAATCCCATTGAGAACTTGTGGTCAATCCTCAAGAGGCGGGTGGACAAACAAAAACCCACTAATTCTGACAAACTCCAAGAAGTGATTATGAAAGAATGGGTTGCTATCAGACAGGATTTGGTCCAGAAGTTGATTGAGAGCATGCCCAGTCGAACTGCAGAGGTCCTGAAAAAGAAGGGCCAACACTGCAAATACTGACTCTTTGCATAAATGTCATGTAATTGTGGATAAAAGCCTTTGAAACGTATGAAGGGCTTGTAATTATATTTCAGTACATCACAGAAACAACTGAAACAAAGATCCAAAAGCAGCTTAGCAGCAAACTTTGTGAAAGCTAATATTTGTGTCATTCTCAAAACTTTTGGCCACGACTGTATGTGTGTTTCCCAGGGATGGGTTGCAGCTGGAAGGGCATCTGCTGTGTAAAATATATGCTGGATAAGTTGGTGGATCATTCCGCTGTGGCAACCCCAGATTAATAAAGGAAAAGAGAATGAATGAATGAATGAATGAATGGAGTAAGTCCCTGATGGCGTATCAATTGTTTTTAAATGTAAAAAAAGACATTAGGTCTTTCAACCAGGACAGATTTGAAGGGGCACTCAAGGATTTACAATTTAGCAATATTTGCCTTCTGGCTAGTAATGAGCGATAATATCGATATGGCGCTTATTATATAAACCACCAGTAGGGGGTGAACCAAAAATTGCAATTATTGGGCAGGGTTTCACAGAAACATTAAGAGCAACAAAGTTACTTTAATTGACATTTTTAGGAGTTTGAAATTATAAAATGTATATATAGTGAAATAAGTCTGTAAAATAACAGAAAATGTGCTGGCAGTTTATTACAAGGTGTTTGTAGAGTAATATACAACACCAACCCAGACAATATATCACTTTCAATGATTAAAAAATGTTAATAAAAGTCACTTTTTTGAACTTCTCAATGGTAAAAGAGGTTGGAAGAAAGATTAAGGTCCCATAATGCAATTCAAAAGCATAAATAGTAAAAATAGGGAAAGAGTAAAAACATGAATCTCAAAACACAGAATACTGCTAATTTAGGGATTTTTTTTTTTTTTTTTAAGTGTTAGCAACTCAGACCTGCTGGTTTTGTTGGGGTCTCCAGTCTCCTCGTCCTCTCTGCTGGTTCTGCTGGTATGAAGAGCTCTGGTTCTGCACGGATCGATCCCAACCGTGAGCTCCTTGCTGAAACCTGCAGGACCACACAAAACACATCATCCCATCAAACAACCAGCACGTGAAGGCAATGAAGAAATAAAATATACACATTTCTGAATGACTTGTGTATATATATATATATATATATATATATATATGGGTCAAATACAAGAAAAGGACTTAAGGATGAAAATAAATTTAAAAATAAATAAATAAAATTCTCCCATTATGAACTGGTGTAATTTTTCAGATAAAAGAAAAATAAACTGCATAGAAATATAACCTATAACCTGAATTTTCTTTTCTCATGATTTAAGGATGAAAATTAGCCCAAAAAAAAAAACCAACCAAAAAAAATTCTCCCATTACGAATATGTCTAATTTAAGATAAAACAATAACAAATATATAAACCTAATTTAAAAAAAAAATATATATATATTTTTTATAATTAACAGAAGACACTCAGCAAGGTCTTTTTAATCCTTACAATATTATAAAAAATTATGTATTAGTAGTAATTATATGATCACTTAATCCTTTATATGCTTTAATAAGCTTAAATCAGATGTTTAATTTTTTTAATATATCTGTTAAGGTCAGGGATGGAATATTATTATATACTTTTTACATTTCTTGAAACATTAAGACCCTTCACTTGCACTCAATATACTTTCGATGTATATAACATCACTTTTGCAAATGAAATTTGATGTTGTGCCTTTCACTTATCACAATATAAATGAAAAGCTAGATTGCTCTAAATATACAACACCTCATAGCGTTATTCTGAGATTAAGGGGTTTATTTAAGGTTAAGTATTTTAAAAAGTTTTATTTATTAATTTATTAATAAACTTTAAGGGCGGCACGGTGGCTCAGTGGTTAACACTGTCACCTCACAGCAAGAAGGTCCCTGGTTCAAGTCCCAGCTGGGTCAGTTGACATTTCTGTGTGGCAGGGGTTTCTTCCGGGTGCTCCGGTTTCCCCGAGAGTCCAAAGACATGCGCTATATATATAGGTGAATTGGGTAACAAAATTGGCCATAATGTATGAGTGTGTGTGTGTGTGTGTGTGTGTGTGTGTGTGTGTGTGTGTGTGTGAATTAGCGTATGGGTGTTTCCCAGTACTGGGTTGCAGCTGGAAGGACATCCGCTGCATTAAACATATGCTGGAACAGTTGGTGGTTCATTCTGCTGTGGCGACCCCCAATAAATATGGGAACTAAGTCAAAGGAAAATTAATGAATAAATGAATTAATAAAATAAAAGAATATTATTATTCTGAAAAGGTTTCATTTAAAGTAAGGGAACGATATTTATAACGTTTAAAGACTTCCTGGTGTTATTTTACATTTGTTATTAACATTTTAATTAGGAAATCTTAAAAATATAATTCCACAAACATATTAAGCAGCACAATGGTTATCAAAATTGATAAAAATCAGAAATGTTTACTAAAAAGCTGCCCAGAAATTGTGATAGAAAGAGAGAGAGAGAGAGAGAGAGAGAGAGAGAGAGAGAGAGAGAGAGAGAGAGAGA
>CAIGQW010001014.1:3836592-3846871 GCA_903798125.1 Danio choprae
GGGGGGGGGGGGGGGGGATGTCAAAAGTGGCACATTTGCATTTCTTGCCGTGCTAAATGAAATAAGCATTCATCAGCCGGCGCTGTGGCAAACTCAAGTGCTCTAGTTCCAGCGCTGCAGGTCCTTCACAAAGACAGACTTAAAAAAAAGTAGCAAGCGGCTTCTTTCCCAATCTGCCGTTGCCAAGGCGATCACCAGCTGCACGGCTTCGAGCTGTTTGTTTTATAGTGGCAGGAGCAGAGATGAGTGTGTGCGCAAGAGACACGGACAAAGACCACAACTTCAGCTCCTAAAGAAAAAGCCGTCATTTACAAATGTAGGCTTGCTGGAGGAAAGGCAGAAAAAGAAACAAAAATAATTCTCCGCTTGGAAGACGATGGGATTTTATGGGCTTAAAAAGAATGATCTAGTGGGTCAAACGCAAAACAGGAGCTTTACTAGGGAAATTAATTGGGAAATAACTATTGCATTTACAGTAATGCAGATACAATGGAAGTCTGTATTGGGGGAATAAACACATCTAATTAACGTCACCAAATTAACCTATATAACAGGTAAAAGTAGAGGAGTCAAAAATAAAGTGATTGTTTACCGATAAAACGTGTAAAAGCCTAAAATAATTCTCCACTTGAAAGACGATGGGATTTTATGGGCTTAAAAATAATGGATCTAGTGGGTCAAACGCAAAACAGAGGTGTACTAGGGAAATGAATTTGGGAAATAACTATTGCATTTACAGTATTGCAGATACAAATGGAAGTCTGTATTGTGTGGGGGGGGATATCTGATTTTATCATTTAACATCTGATTAAATATTATTTAACATCACCAAATTGACCTATATAATAGAGTCAAACTAAAGTGATTGTATACAGATAAAACGTGCAAAAAATAAAAAATAAAATCGAAAAATAAAGTGTCTAGTGTACTAAACAAATGCAGTAATTTAAAAATTTGGTAACACTTTTCCATATTTCTATAAAACAATTATTGTGACAAGTATATTAAGACAACTGAATATGTGACCATATTCAATTTAATTACTTAAATAGGATTATTTAAGCCTGCACTTTAATTGCTTAAAACTAGCATCACACTGAATGCTATGTAAAAAAATGGAAATGTATATATAATTTTTTGGTTAAAATAATAATTAAATTTCCATTCTAGCATATGCGAAAGGTAAACAACATTTAAACCTGTATTACAGCCACTGTTTTGATGGATGAAACACATTTTATTATTATTATTATAAATATATAATTATGTTTTTTTTTTTATTTTTATAAAAATAAAATAAAGCGCAGCATGAACATTTTACAAAACCTCTTTTATCTTCTACCAAAAGTGTGTGTTTTTTTTAAAGCTTTTCTCAAATTTGATTATGCCTCCAGGAGTTTTGCACTGAAAAGCCAAGGACGTTTTGCTGTGAGACTAGTTAACACATTTGAATCTTTTTTTAATAATTTTTATTGTATTACGTTTCTTTTATTCTTGTTTATGTTAAGCACTTGAATTATCATTGTGCTATATAAATAAACTTGCCTTGATTTGACCTGTAAATCAAATTTACACCAAGAAATGTTTTCATTTTATGGGTTATACCAGGAAGAAAGACCACTGTAAAGAAATCTATTACTTCACATTATTGTGTAGTTTTATAGCGCACAATGATTTTAAAGCCTTTTTTTCCTGCCGTTTCCCTGTCATATCTCTGACATGGATATAGTGGTGTGCACATGATTTCATTTACTTCAATTAAAGCTTAATTAGACTGAAACAGCTGCTGTGGAAAGAGGTTGCATTCAGTTAAAGACGCCTCTCTGTGTGCAGCGTTTATGTTTAGAAGGTTTAAATCCACAAAACATACATAATTGCAGATATTATACATTTTACATTTCTTTAAATGGCACCTAGTTTAGATGTTTTTCAAGATTTAAGAGAAGTCTTGTGTCTCCAGAATGTGTCTAAAGTTTTGGCTCAAAACACCCATCAGATCATTTATTATAGCTTTTAGAATTTGCTTTGAACACCATGTAGCTGTTTTGGTGGCCTGTGCCTTTAATGCTGGTTCTCCCCGCCCACCTTTCTCACGTGCCTGTCAGAGTGTGCCTCACATGCGCTGCGTCAGATAACAGACAGATCTCACGTAACGTTTGTGAGAAATACTACAGTATGAACTTTCCCAATGATTGTTTGATGGGTTTGTTGTAGAGTTAATTCAAGTCTTTTTGCAATGAGTCACACACAATGTCGTTACAAAGTGCACACACACACTTAACTTTGCACTGTTTTTGCACGGCAAACGTGACGGGATACACGCTAATATCCACTTTTGTATGGATATCCGTTATGTTAATGTAGAAAATAAACCTGATTTAACGTCCACAAACCGGGAGCGAAGAGTCTTCTTTTATAATTGTGCTGACATGCGGCTGTGGTAATAGTAAAGTAAAGACGGTAAAATCGCTGTAATTGATTACAAACATGCACTGTTTTAAAAACGTTTTAACCTTGTAAAATTCACTCGAACACATGATTGATGATCACAACAAGCCGAACAGATCCTTTAATCCCAGTGGCTTTGCGCACGTCCTGTCTTGTTGATATGATTATACGCATTACTACGAAAGACATATTAATATGCGGCTGTAAGTAATTTCTGTTCGGTCAATTCTTATTGTCTTTATATCACTCCAATATGACTGTGGACACACTATACCTACACTCAGTTCTGTCCAAACAGCTTAAAAAAGATGATTTTCATCATAGGTGCCCTTTAAATCAACCTACATTGTAAGCAAAATTGAATGCAAATGATTAAGCTTCAGAAAGTTCAAAGTTTAAAATAAAATGATATAAATAAGATGTACATGAATACACGTAAAAAAAACATGAACATATCTAAAACTTTCAGAGATTGACTCTTGGTAAAGTTTGAACTTGATGCATTAATTTAATTTAACTTTGAAAATCATATAAAGCTTGCATTTTTATACATTAACATCAATGATATTGACTGAAAAACAACAAGTACTTAAAGCAAAAAAACGTTACAAAGCATTTATAATGGTGTTAATTGTGTTTTAACAATGTTTTAAGTTTCGTTTTTAAGTTGTGTGGCTGTGCTTTTGAAATTGTACACATTTAAGCTACAAAATGTCTGTATGGTAAAAGCAAAACGGTTAAAAATCAGGACAATGCATTTGAAAGCCAATATTTTTTGGCATATTTTTGAAAAAGCCTCAAACTGACAACTTAATTGTGTACATGTTTAGTTTATAAGTGTCAGCTACACAATGGATGTCGAATTAAATGTCTAAGATATTTCGCAGCATCTGTTGCATGTTGGTGATCATGCTGTGTATGCAGAATGACAACAAAGCTCGACATGACTTGATAATCACACAATGCTACTTTGACAAAAATAAATAAATACTAAACATACAACATACAAAAAGTTGCTCAGATAATTAAAAATTGACAGCTTATTGTTAAATGAATTTAATAACCTAGTAATTAGTACCTAGTAATCTAATAATCTAGTAACCTAGCAAGTACACATTATGCATGCATTTAAACTGACAACTTAAAACATGATCTGACAAAAATTGGTGCAAAAAAATAAAATTCCAATCATGCATGACCACCAACATGCAACAGATGCTGCGAAACATCCTAGACATTTAATTTGACATCCAATAAACACCTCCAGAAATCCAGCGTGAGATCTAATGACCAGAGAGAGAGAGAGAGAGAGAGAGAGAGAGAGAGAGAGAGAGAGAGACCGGACCACCCACTTACACATCCATTATCAAACGCTAATTCAACCCAGCTCATCTCACAACTGGTCAAACCAAAAGACAAAATTACAGCCAATTCATCCTGCTCTCAATAAACACCAAGCGCAGTCAGCACACTGAATGTTGGGAAGTTAAAGTCAGTTGACACAAAGCCCAAATAGGATTACGCATTAAAAACACAACAGTAAACGGTGTTCTCATTAACTTAACACAGGGATTACGTCGTCCCACGGCGCAGACGTACACACAGATGGGCCCTGATCTCTGTAATGAGCCCATAATGAACCTCAACAATACAGCTTATCAATATCCATAGAATGAGGACCACAGGACTGTAATACACTAGTTGGTCCTTTAGCACCAGCTGTTTTGATTAGGGCTTACAAAAGCTTTCAGCGCGTCTCAGGAACTGTGCATTGAGTCCAAACGGCAGGAGGGAGAGAGACGGAGACAGCGAGCTGGGAAAAGTTAACGAGGATTTGCTCTCTGGCACACAAACACGCTCATCTGGAGAAACGCAGCAAAACATCATTGGGTTTGCAGTGCAAAACTGCTGGAGGCGTAATCAGATTTGAGAAGAGCTTAAAATAAAATTGGTAGAGGAGAAAAGAAGAGGTTTCGGAAAATGTTCATGCTGTTTTTCTTTTATTTGTTTTGTTTAAGTGAATGTTTTAGCTTCATGATCACCAAAGAAACTCTTATGGGAAGTCTTATGGGAGCTTTAAGAATTGAAGAGGTTTAATCCCTGAAAAATTATATCAGCTGTCTGCATGTTTGAGGAAAAATAAAGCACATTCAGCCAAGAGTCGAGCATTTACTGGAGTTTATGGAGTCTTTATTTATTGACACATCAGCAACTTACGGCTATTTCATGGCAAGATGAACTTATAATTTCAATATAAATTCTATAACCATTTCCTATTTCAATAAGAGATGATACAACAAATAAATTAATTAAAAACATTAGATATGATTTTTCAGTTCAATTTGAGTTTATGGAGTCAAATATGCTGCACGTTCACTGACATGAAAAGGAGTGGTGTGCTCACTGCAGTCTTAAAGGCACTTTGCTCAAGGGTAGACGGAGTAAAAATATCTGTGTTACACTTATTCTAAGCCAGTTGTTGATAACAGATTTAAAGAATGGAAATTGTTACTTTGCAAGTGATTTACTTGCACTCTAGAGGGTTGTGGAAAAAAAGAAAGTGATCAACTTAAGCTAGACTGTCACGTCACGCACTATGTAGTCTATAGTCTCAAATACACTTAATGAGATTGAATTTGCCAAGTGCAATTTTATTTAACTCATCTTTAGATGCTCCAGGATTTCACGATTTCCTTAATGCAAGATTCTTTTGATTATTTTTTAATTACTGCAGATTTCCCCTCATATTTTAGTTGTTCAAATTCCATTATTCCAACATTTTTTTTATTCAAATTATAGTATGCGTGTATATAATGTGCTCATTTGGTGTAGAATCCTTCCTAAAAGTTCACACACACACACTGAAATAAAATGTACATTTATTTATTAATGATTATGGATCATATGATGATTTAAAGTGGTTTAATTAAGTCAATATTTAAAGTTAACTTAAATTTGCATATGCATGCTTCCACCACATGTATAAATGAGACCCCTGGTGTGCAATGCTTGAGTAGTCATTTCTCATCTGGTGTGTGATCAGTCTCATCTGACAATAAATCGCTACAATAATGCATCTCGCTCGGTTTGTATTTGCACTGCAGTTTAGTATCACTTAAAGTAGATGGGAGCTATAGTTGCAACACCTCCGCCACCATAACTTCATCCAATCCATTCCCTTTTCTTTTCTCAGCTACCAACCAGAGAAAAGGCTGGACTGGTTGTACGGACCATCATTACACCGTAAAGCATTTTGGAATTTTAGGACATGGGTACCTGGATCCCATTGATATCCATTGCACTCAGAACACAAATAAATAAAAGCATATATGGATCTTCGTTGATACCCTGTCATTTACAGATAAGCTGGTTCATTTATTTCATCCACCATCTCTGCATCTGTGATCGGCTTCTCTACTTCCACTTTAAGGCCGTGACACACCAAGTCGATGCCAAACAACTAGCGCAGACGAAAACAAAACTACACCAACGTAAACAACCGAATGAATGGCAGCCGATAGAAAGGATTAGTCTTTCCGCACATAAAGATGGCAGTAATCCATTTTCTTATTCAACAAAAGGAAACAAACTTCCAAAATGCATATGCAGAGTAAAAGCAGTGTTTAGTACCATTTTTACACTACTTGTCAGTCACCACAAAGGGATTTGCTCAAGCAAATATATCTGAAAATCTAATAATCCATATTGTTCGCAAATATATGAGAAATGTAGTGAAGATTCCAAGAGTCCTTCTTGACTTGATTTACTTGCTACGTCACTTCAGTTTTTGTTCTCCCTTTCTGATTTGTTGATGAATAACCAATCAGAGCGTTCTATTCAGCCGACAAGGATTCTACATGTTGAATTGGGCCAATGACCTTCGTTAACCGAACGAAAGGCACCATGTGGAAAACACACCAAACTAAACAGCTGGACTGATACTGATAAAGCCCAAAGGCCGACTGTCGGCTTGTTGTGTCCCGAATTTTAGTGTTTGAAATAACAAATGTTTGTGACCAGAATATCACAGAGTGGAGAAGAAATCATGCTATTTTGCATTATAAATATATAATCCAGAGTGACTTGAACAAATCATATATGGTCACAAGCATTTGTTCACAGTATTTCCTATAATATTTAATCTTCTGGAGAAAGCCTTGTTTGTTTTGTTTTGGCTAGAATAAAAGCAGCTTTTAATTTTCTCTAAAACCATTTAAGGTTAATATTATTAGCAGTATTAAAAAATAACGTGACAATTGTATACATTTTATAAAAAAGAGAATTATCCGTGCAATAAATTACTATTAGACTAGTAGACGTGTGATAGTTGAGTGTTTAAAATAGCGTAATTTCTTCATTCTGTGATAATCTGATAATCTTTCAAAGTATTCAATACAGTCATTAAGCCTAGGTCAATTAGCACTGCTTTATACATTCATTTTAAGCATATAAAACATCCAGGGTGGCTTTAACGCATCATATATGGCCACAAGCATTTGTTCATGGTCTTCATGTTTGATTCATTTATCAGTTTCTATCATCTTTAACCTCTTTGCAGGACAGTGGGCTGAGTTAGATAGCAAAGTTTGTTTTTAGCCTGCTCGTGTATTTTATATGATCCTGAAAAGCTCGATTAACTGCATCGGTGTGTTTAATTATGGTTGAGCTCTGAAGATAGTGGGCATCCACAAGCAGGGTCAAAGACATTTTTATTTTAAATATAAAATTGGGGAGAAAAAAAAAAAAGTGTTTATGAAGATACAGGGCTTTTTTGGCCTCTCAGTAGATAGATATGAACTATAGTCATACATTAACATATATTGCAATAAATACCAGAAAATACTGATAGATAATTTTAAAGCACATTTTGCCTATCCCTATTCTACACAAGAACGCCACACATTTGGAACAGTTAAACAAGAAATAAATAAACAAATAAATTCTTGAATATTTATTTTGATTGCCTTATTCAACGAAACGTGAATGGCTTGGAGGGCGGATAGTAGTGTGTGCTGTACGTTTAACTGGAGGGTTTTGCATCTGTGGCCAGTGAAGAGCCGCAGTGATCAGCGAAAAAACCCCCAAACCTCCATTTGCATCAAGTGGCAGCAGGGAGGCTTCCAGTCGCCCACAGACGAGATTATTCATCAGCGTGCAAATTGGCACATCAAAGTAACGGTGGAGGAGACATGAGCCGCTCGCGAGGACACAAGGTCAGCGAACACGTTAAGAGCGACTCCTGTCCTTCAGTGTCAACAAACTAAACACTGCTGAGGCACAAGGCCTGTTTCTGAAACGCTGGATAAAAGTGGGCGGTATGAAAATAACTTAAGCAATTGTACATCATACCAAGTTAAATCTGCAGAATTGAGACTTTAATAATTGATTATTTCGTATAACTGCTAGTTTTGCTAGTCGTTGTTGTTAGTTTCTTATTTTATGTTGTTTAAATTCACTCTTATATCACATTTTTAAATGTTATTTTTTTATGCATCATTATTGTTTTTTATTTATTATTACTACCAACCATTGTGACTGTGTATCTTTATGTAACATCAATATGAGAAATGTTTTGACAATTTGTGACAATTATACCATGTATGGATGGGGGGGGGGGCTTTTTTTTGCATTTTTTTTATTATTTTTTTAATGTTATTATTTGTCTTTTGCTAATTGTTAAAAAAAAAAAAAAAAAAAAACAACGAATGTCCTGATAGTTTTTGTATCCTTATATTCTACACAGTGTTATGTAGATTTCCAATAAACAAAAAAATCAGCAGAATTGGATACACCAAAAAGGTAGCAAAAAAAAAAAAAAAAAAAACATTGTTCCCAAGGACCCTTTTCACAAGACTGTTATGACGTGTTTAACAATCATAATCCCAAATCCTTGAAAGTTTATAATATTTGGATTGGGGAAAATAAATAAATAAATAAATAAATAAATATACATACACACACACACACACACACACACACAATTATATGTATTTATGTATGTATTATGTCATCTTTGCATTACATACGCATTCCACAAGCGGTAATTTGTTTTTTGTCATTTGATGCAGAGTGTATGGAGGCAGGACAGTAAATTTGACATTATTCTCTCTTATGGCTACAGTTATCAGTCTCACGCATTTTTTTTTTCCTTTTTCTGAAAGCCTTGATAACACCATCGTCAAGTGTTTTTCTTTATTATTTCAGCAAATAGGTTTGTAAAATATAGTATTAGTTGCATTCACTGCGCTTCAAGTTCACCCGACTATGACGACTTCTGCTACTGAGAAACATAGAAATGTGAAAAGGGTCCATAGGGATTATTAGTGGTATATTGATATTACTATTAGTACACGGAACAAATATTTTAAGTGGTGCTGGGCAAAAATTAAGCGCATCCAAAATAAGTTTGACAGTTTAATTGTGTGTACGGTCTATTTATTATCTATATACAAATACACAGGCATGCATGTATTCAAGAAAATGTTTATTTATTATTCAGACAAATATATATCTATATCTATACATCTATATCTATCTATCTATCTATAGATATATATATATATAATATATTTAAATATTTATATAACAATTTTTTGTATAACTGTTTCTGTGTATGCATCACATACATAATAAATGTATAAAATACACACATTATGCCAAAACAAACTTTTATTTTGGATGCAATTAATTGGATTCATCTTTGCCCAGCACTAATTAAAAGGGATAGTTCATCTGAAAACTTTAACTCTGGCATTTAATCATCAAGTGGTTTGAAATATTTATGAGTTTCTTCTTATGAATGCACAAGAAGATATTTAGAAAAATGTTGGAAACCTGTAACCACTGACTTGCCATAGTAGAAAAAAAAAATACTATGGAAGTCAATGGTTACAGGTTTTCAGCTTCTTTTAAAAACAACAACTTTGTATTCAAGAGAAGAAACTCATAAATGATTGGAACCACTTGAGTTTTGCAATTCCCCAATAATATCAGAATGATTTTAACCCAATCCATGCAAATACACAAACGTCATGCTCTACTAAAGTGAAACACTCACACTGGCTTTGAGAGTAATGGTCTCTTTGGGGGGGACGGTAGTTTCCTTGGTGATAGTTCATGGGGGGTGGGGCACTGCTGTAAGCTCCGCCCCTACGATGAGTATCAGAAGGCGAACCGGAGCCATAGTGACCCGGCCCATCATTTCTGCCCACATGGTGACTGAAAACAGAGGGAGAAACACACGTTGGAAGTTAACGATGTTCATTTAAAAATAGACATACATTTTGTTTACGCTTTACAATAAGGTCGTAATAGTAAATACATTAACACTTAACCAAGATGAACAAACAATGAACAATGCATTTATTACTATTTTTTCATCTTTGTTAATGGAAACAAAGTTGTTCGTGTTAACTCAATGTGTTAACTAAATGTTAACAAGCATGAGCTTACATTTTAATAATGCATTAGTTAATGTTAAATCTTGTGATCTCAATTTACTCACTGTGCCTAGAACATGCTTAAAAAAACAAGGTGTTAAGCGTTTGCAATTGCTGGTCCTAAATTCTGGAACACTACCACTTCACATCAGACTTCCCCCCTCTATTTCTGTTTAACTCCCATCTAATTTCTCCTGCTTTTAATACTCTTCATTACTGTTTTTATTGTCTTTTATTGTTTACATTTTTTATGTCTTTAGTACGGGCCTCACGGTGGCGCAGTGGATAGCACGTTCGCCTCACAGCAAGAAGGTCGCTGGCTCGAGCCTCGGCTGGGTCAGTTGGCGTTTCTGTGTGGAGTTTACATGTTCTCCCCGTGTTGGCGTGGGTTT
>CAIGQW010001014.1:3846971-3857916 GCA_903798125.1 Danio choprae
TCATTCCGCTGTGGCAACCCCAGATTAATAAAGGGACTAAGGCGAAATGAAAATGAATGAATGTCTTTAGTACTCGGTCACTTTGGTCAACTTCGGTTGTTTTTAAATGTGCTTTATAAATAAATAATGTATTGTAAATTATTATTAATAAATGCAGTACAAGCATTGTTCATTATTAGTTCATTAGCACTATACCAGCTTCTATTGCCATTTTTATGGCAAGAAAAAGGATACTGAAGATGTAGATCATACTAAGGGTTTACACTATTTTTTGCTAAAAACTCAAACTGTATTTGGATTGTTGGCGGTAAAAATTGCTTCAAAAGAATGAACAGAGTAAAATACCCTCCACAGAGAATTACAGTCAACACAATCAAATAAAACACGCTTGATAGTTAAAATGCTTTTAAAGCATGTGGGAGGATCTTCTCCAAGTGTTAAAAACTTGTCATCTTACAGTGATCAATTCTACAGCGGGTAAAACCAATCTTATCCGACCAGATGGAGAAACGACAGAAGTAACTATATTTAATAGAGGTTAAGTTTAGTTGATGTTAGTAAATGCATTAACTGGACAATAAATACATTAAGTGTGACCAAAAGAATCAAATTTCATTCAAGCTTAAGTATTCAACTCACTGAAACCAAAATAAAAGCTAGCAAAATAATTGGCCACTTTTATTAAAGTACAATTCTTACTATTGAAAAAAACATTAAGACTAAAGTTACAATTAGAAAATACTGTTTACAAGTATATTGAAATGATTCTGTAAATTGTTGATGCGAAAATAAATATATTGATCAACAAAAACTCGAAGTGAATCAAATGTTTTTCAAAATTGTCCTAGGACAGGAATGGGTGCCCTTTAATATTCGATGACCGACTTCAAATGTTGACTAGTGTACATGACTTTTAAAAGTAACTTTACCCAGGACTGCTAATAAACATCCAATACCTTAATAACAGGCAGGCAATACGCTAGTAGTAAACCATGGGAAATGGCATATAAACTAAAGTTTTACCAAAAACATATTAAATTAAAAGAAATAAAAGTGGTAAGATTACACTGCTTTTTGTGTGGAAAAGGTGTATATACATATTTTAAATACCCCTACAGTGCTGCATGTGCAGACAAAGTGTTAAAGCAAGCGTTTTATTTGGTTTTTATAAATCACTGAACTATTTGAACAAGAACCACCTGTCTGCGGCATCCAATCAAACAGCTTTCATTAACAAATTAAGTCTTTGGTGGGCTTTCATCAACACAGATCTCTCCCCAAAACACCATGAATAATTCATCTCCCGTCACTGAATCCCGAATTTACCAGATGTTTAATTAGCCTGTTTTTTAAAACCAACTACTGCACTGATTTGGTTTCTTTTTACACAATGCCACTTAAAAACACCGGTAAGCACAAATTAGTTCAAAAGATTATTGGTAAACCTTTCGTCCAATCTCCAGTTATTTATCTTCTTAATAGTACAAATGAGGGCAGCATGGTGGCGCAGTGGGTAGCACAATCGCCTCACAGCAAGAAGGTCGCTGGTTCGAGCCCTGGCTGGGTCAGATGGCGTTTCTGTGTGGAGTTTGCATGTTCTCCCCGTGTTGGCGTGGGTTTCCTCCGGGTGCTCCGGTTTCCCCCACAAGCCCAAAGACATGCAGTATAGGTGAATTGGGTAAGCTAAATTGTCCGTAGTGTATGTGTGTGAATGGGTGTGTATAGATGTTTCCCAGTGATGGGTTGCAGCTGGAAGGGCATCCGCTGCGTAAAAAAAACATATGCTGGATAAGTTGCCGGTTCATTCCACTGTGGCGACCCCAGATTAATAAAGGGATGCGAGCCCTTGCGAGCCTTCTGGTCAATATGTGGTTGAATCAGATTGCCATTTTCTAACCCGTAATAAAAAAAAACTGGCTTATGACTTAGAATCTGATGATTTCTGGCATATCTGGAATCCTCTATGGGAGTTTTCAGAGAATGTATATTGAACCCTTTTACAAAAGACTTGAATTACTAGCCGATGGACGACTGTGCACAGTAAAAAATGCTGAGTTCCACACAATCCCTTCATGTCATCTCAACACAACTCAATTAAAGTTAACCTAATGGTATTTACCATTTTAAGATTGGACAAAGCAATTAAGCTGTCCCAAAAAAATCTGAAGAATTGTGTCGTTTCAGCTCATTTTAACTAAGTAGTTTGAACAAGCAGCAAAAATATTTTTTGAGTGTATAATAGGTGGCTGTATTATTGTATATGATGACATGAGACGCCTATAACACCGTTTTGTCAACACCCCATCAGTAATAATAACAAATGGACCATTATATTAAAGTGTTAATGTATCTACTAACATGAAAAAACAATTACTAATACTTTTTATTAATTACTTTAATATTTAATAATAAGTATCATTACTTATTTAAGTGAAATACTGTTAGTTCATGTTAACTCATCGTGCCTTAACGTTAACAAGCAAAACTTTGGATTTTATTAATGCATTACCTAATGTTGAACTGATTAATAAATGCTTTACAAGATTGTATTCATACTTAGTTTAATGCAAGTACTTGGTTAAAATTAGTACTTAAAGTATGATCTTATTCTACATCCCTCATCCTACCCAATACCCAAACACAACTACTACCTCAACTGTTAATAAGCAGTAAATTACAACTTCAGTCTCAAGTCTGTTTTTTTTTTAATAGTAAGAATTGTACCTTAAATAAAATGGCCAATCTTTTTGTCTAGCTTTTATTTTGATTTCAGTAATTTGAGTATTTAACTTGAATTTAATTATTGAATTAAATTATTGGGTAGGATCAGGGATGTAGAATGAGATCATCTTTATAAATACTAATAAGCAGTGTAAACTAATGTTAACAAGCACAACTTTGGATTTTAATAATGCATTAGTTAATGTTGAACTATGATTAATAAATGCTTTACAACAGTGGTTCCCAAAGTGGGGGTCGGGACCCCCCGGGGGCTTGCTTGGTGATTTCCAAAAGTCAAATTAATTTTATTAAGCTATTAGAATTACCATATTTTTCCCGACAGTATATAAAAATTATATGAATATAATTCATTATATTGTGACCCCTGGGGAGATTACATTATATTAAAGACACAGCAATAGCGTCAGATGCAGCAGATTGATTTTATGGCACCATGTTAAACTTTGACACCTTTTACAGCACTCGCATACATAAAAAAAAAAAAAGAAACAAAAAATAGACTTGGGGCTATTGATGTGTATGCACTGTTGCGTGCATGTTTATAACCACCTCAGAGGATATTGGGGGTTTTGAGTCACTGGCATTGTTATTTTGAAGGTCGCGGGTTTGAAAAGCTTGGGAACCCCTGCTTTACAAGATTGTTCATGCTTAATGTTAGTTAACAAGCATTATTCATTCATTCATTTTCATTTCGGCTTAGTCCCTTTATTAATCTGGGTCGCCACAGCGGAATGAACCGCCAACTTATCCAGCATATGTTTTACGCAGCGTATGCCCTTCCAGCTGCAACCCATCTCTGGGAAACATCCATACACACCCATTCACACTCATGCACTACGGACAATTTAGCTTACCCAATTCACCTGTACTGCATGTCTTTGGACTTGTGGGGGAAACCGGAGCACCCGCCAACACAGGGAGAACATGCAAACTCCACACAGAAAGGCCAACTGACCCAGCCGAGGCACGAACCAGCGATCAGCGACCTTCTTGCTGTGAGGCGAACGTGCTACCCACTGCGCCACTGTGAGGCTGTTTAACAAGCATTAACTATCAATCAAATAAACCGATTGATTTTCTTACTTGAGTTTTCTGAAAGCCGATTGGTCCAGATGGGCTTGTTGGCGGTTAGGGTTGAATCCCAGCTGAGGTCTCCATGGGCCGCGGTTACTTTTCTCCCAGTCGCCCGGTTTCAGTACCTTATTAGGGATCCTGGAGCACAAAATAACGCATAAATGCAAACCCTCACCGAAAAAGCTCACTTATGCATCATCAATGAATAGCACAGCACTTACTTGGCCCCAGGCAGGATAACAGCCTTGAACACAAAGCCATCGGCGTACTGCGGATCCTTGAATTTGATTCTGCAGACCAGAAATCATCAGCATTTAAGTGCAAACATTTAAGCGCAACACCAGATATTTAATATTCAAGGGCCGTTCGGATGAACAGAAGTTTAGACCAGAGTTTAGACCAGGCACCTTTAAATAACTACACTGTAAAACATTTATAGTTTCATCAAAATTATACTTTTTAAAATACAGGGATTTCTGTGTGGCATTTACATGTTCTCCCAGTGTTGGTGTGGGTTTCCTCTATAGAGACTACAGCTTTAGGAACTTTAATTGAATGCGCTTGGTTTAGAGCAAGTTTTTGATTAACGTCACAGGGTTTCATGCTGAGTCTGACCTCTAGAGGAACCAGTAAATATTAGCAGGACAAGGCCAGCGTTTCAATGTCGCACTCTCCCAATCACACTTTGAGATGATCAATTCTGGCTCTGGAAGGACCTTGAGTGGGTAATAGGGCTTAAAGGATGAGCCTCAAACTAATAATCCAAAGGAAACTAGTAATTGGCTGTGACGAAGCCGATTAGAACGAGCCTAAAATTCATTGTATGAAAGCCAAAAATAACACTGCATGGGTTTTTGCTTTTACCTAATATATATAATTTACAGGATATGACATGGTGAATCTGATTTTAAATGAATCAAGAGTTAATGACTCTTATAAAGTCACAAACTTGAATGAAAATGGTCATTTAAACAAGTCTTTTAAAGTAGCTGACAATTTCAATTAATTACTCAAAGGCTCGAGACTTCTTTCAGCAAAAAATAATTAATTAATTAAAACTAATTAAAAATGAAATTGTTTACTATATTTCTTAAAAAAAAATTTAATGTAAAATAAATAAAAAATATAACATTGTTGTGTAAAACATTACAAAAAGTATATAATGAAATAATTTAATACAAAAAGAAATAGAATTAAATTTAAGTACATAGAATTCAATATAAAAGAAAATATAAAAAATATATAATAAATAAAAATAAATGTTAATCTAAAATAAATGTAAATAAAAATGGAAAAGTTAAATATAAAATAATTGTGTAAAACATTTAAATCTAAAACCAAATAAAATTAAACAAAAATAAATGCAACTATAAAAATAAATAAATGCAAATACAAAAAAATATATAAAATAGTTCAATATAAAATAAATATTAAACATTATAAATTTAATTCTATGTTATACTTGTGTTTTAAGTAAATAAAATTAAATCTACAAGCAAACAGAACTAAACTAAAATAAATCTAACTATAAAAATAAATAAATGTAAATATAAAATAAAAAATAAAAATAGTTAAATATAAAACATTATAAAAAAGTATAAAATAAAATAGAATCAAATTTAAGTAAATAGAATTAAATCTAAAAATAATAGAACAACAAATAAATAAATGCAAATATAAAAATAAATGTAAACATAAAAAAAAAATTTATATATAAAATTAAATATTTAAAAATATATAAATAAAAGAAAAGCTCTACACAAAGCAAACTCTTACCCAATAGCGCAGTTGCTGCTGATGTCTCTCAGCGTTGGGATTGGAGACTGCACTAGTCTGAGAGGAACAAAAGCAATGTTTCACAGGATTTGAAAAGCTTTACTCTCAAGTGCCTCAACAGACACAGCCCAAGTAATGAAAACACAGAAAAGCATCAAGAAACAAAAGATAAACGTGTCTCCTTACTTATCTGGTAGAATAGGGTCTTCATCTAGATTTAATATACCTTGGATTCCATGGCAAAACTCTGCAGGGATCTCAGTGGCCTTGAAGAGAAAGAAGATTGGAAAATTACTGACTGACAAAATGTGAATATAAGAAAAATCATTCATTCATGCTATAGTAGAAATAAATGATTATCAGGTTTAAAAAAATAATAATTTCAGGTTAATATTGATCATTAAAAATATATATAAATAAAAAAAATTAACTAAATATGAATAATGAACTTAGTTTGTAATGTTTCTAGTTCTAGACTAAATTCAGCAAAAAATAAATTGTTTTTTTTTCAGAAATGAGCCAAAATTTAGTTAGATTTATAACACAAGCCAACTAATCTGCCAATGCGGAAGGGAAATGGTCTCATTTCAAACCAAAATCAAGATTATTTTACTTGCCTTACTAGAAGATTATTTGGCTTAATTTAAAAACTTTAAAAGAATTGTTCAAAAATAAGTCAAAATTAACTTGTTTAAAAATTCTTATATCAAGAAGCATTTTATTTTAATATTTTGTCTAGAAACAAGTCAGAAACAAGTTAAAGGTCCAGTATGTAAGTTTGACACCCAGTGGCTGAACTAGATATTGCATTCCTGGATCAAAACAAAAGCAAGTGCAGGTTGCCAGATTGAGGACCAACAGGAGAGAGCCTGACTATCCAGCCTATACGCTGATTTAAATCGTGTTCTACCTAAATGCAAAGGCACGCGATAGTAGGAATATTTTCATACTAAAAGGAGTTTGTCCTAACCAACAGCTGAAGTTTACATTTTAGAAACAGCTTCTATTTCTTGCAGCTAAACAGAAAATTTGATGACATGATCATCTCAGGTACACCTCATGTGCTTTATTCAGTGTTAAATGCTAACAATGCGTGTTTGAATGTCATTTTACATGACACTTATTGCCATATACTGAAAGCAGCAGCAGATAGTTCACCTCACATCTTGAAAATAAACCGTTTGAAATTGAGCTTTTGAACTGCAAAATAATGCAAACCAACACATATCAGTGATTCAGCATCTACATTTAATAATGTTAAAAAGGCTTCATATGTATTAATTAGAGTATAAACCTTACCATATCGTGAGTGAGTGCATATTCTGTGCTTCTGAATGGCTGTATTTCAATTTCTGCTGCGTTTCGTCTGGTTTAAACAGCCAAATTGCTCATCACTGCAAATCTCATCATGTAGGGTGTTGTTAGGACACGGGGTTACAATGTAACCTGCTCAACTAATGTTCTCATTTCGGATTCTGTTACTGTCCACCGGAGGTCGCATTTCGGTCACAGACGCAATATCAGACCCTTTCTGACTGAATGAAGGAAATAAGCTATTTTCCACCAAGGCAACCCGGGGTGCTGAAATATAATTGGCTAAACTGGCATTGGGCGGGTTAAAAGAGCCAAAACAAAGACAGCCGTTCTGGCACGTAACTCACATTTTCAAAGCAGAATATCTGACTTCAGCATTGTTTTTCAGATAAACAAGAATGTTCACTTAGCGTGTTTCTTAAATATCTGCAAACATATTATGGTATTTTTATGCTTTAGAGGAGTCAAAAACGTACATACAGCACCTTTAAGTTTCTGAAGTGCGCCCTACATTTATTTACTAAAATTATTATGGAGTAACAAACACTATAAAAAAAATTATAAAAATGTATTACATGAATTATTTTCCGCCAATCATAACTCATGATCAAGTAATTCAGCTGGTAATGCTTTGCAATAAGGTTCCATTAGTTAACGTTCAACAATACATTATTCCCTTTAATATACTTTACCTTTGTTTACATTGAAGAAAATAAAAGGGTCACACTTTACATTAACTGGCCTTAATTACTATGCACTTAGATACAAATTAATAATTTAGTACAATACACTGTGTACATACATGTTTCTTTTTGTACTTATAACAATATTTAAAATGATCTGCTTGTAATTACATCTGTAATTAAATTAACAATTACACTGTTGACCCATACCTTACACCTTAACCCCTACCCCTATCCAACTTCAAGAGTACCAGAAGTGTTGTGCAATACTTCAACACAACACAATAAGTACATTGTACTTATTATCTGGTGCAGGTAGTTATTTGGCCTCGCTTTATATTAAGTGGACTTATTTACTAATAATACTTCACGTTACCTCAGTGATTTGACAAAATGTTAACAAGCACAACTTTGAATTTTAATCATGCATTAGCAAATGTTTGATTTTGGATTCATAATGAACAATATTTATACTGCATTTATTAATCATAGTGCAAACCAAATAGTGCTTCAGGGTTAGTTAGTGTCGGTACTCTTTGGATAAGGGATTCATAAAGATACACAACGAAATCCCAAGTCCAAGACACTCAAAGTAAAAAAAATGAAAAAGCCTTTATTAACATGGTTATTCTTTTGAAACAACACCATGCTGTTTTTAATAAATAGCCATGAGAATAAAGGCTTTATTTTCACTTACTTTGAGTGCCTTGGACTTATGATTTCATCGTTCATTATTAGTTCAATGTGTTTTGTTGGATTAATGCATTCACTCACTTTACAATCATTAGTTCAGTTCATATTAGTTAGTGTAGATGAGTACCGTAAGAGATTCTGCACAGTAGAGCTCCTGAATGAAATCACAAAGAGGGTGAGACCTTCCCACAAATATCACATCACTTCCCAAACTGTTCCTCCTCACTGCAAACACACATCAGACAGTACAGTCAGATTACAATTACAACAGTGTAAATAAAATGGTATAGACAAGCAAATCTCTTTTACTGAAGAACCATCATGCACAGCAGTGTTAAAGGGATAGTTAGTCATGCAAAAACTGTACATTGAGTTTCATCTGCTGGACACAAAGGAAAACATACTAAAGAAAATAAACAGCCATTAACTTCCATAGCATTTTTTTGTACCTACTATGGATGTCAAAGGTTTATTTCCCAACATTTCCAGTAACTTACTCTTTTTAGTAACACTTTACAATAAGGTTGTATTGTTTATGTATTTAATAACATGGACACAGTATTTATTCATCTTTGTTCATATTAACTCAGCGCATTAATGTTAACAAGCATGAATTTGGAATTTAATAAAGCATTAGTAAAAGTTGAACTATGATCATGCAAGTTAACATTAACTAACATTAATGAAATCTTATTGTGGAGTATGACAAAGGGGTGAGACAAAAGTATTTGCCCCCTTAAATATACTTTTTTTTGCATGTTTGTTATTGTTGAACTGTGATTAATAAAGTATTGTTCATTATCAGCTCATGCAAGTTAATATATTAACTAACATCATTAACTGACATGAAATCCTATTGTAAAGTGTGACCTATAGTGGTGTGAAAAAGTATTTGCCCCCTTACAGAATTATTTTGCATGTCATATTTCAAACTAATTTAAATATTAGTCAAAGATAACAACTTGGGGTAAATTTGGTCAGACAGACACTCCTGGGAATGTTCTCCACTGTTCCATGTTTTTGCCATTTGTATATAAATGGCTGTCTCTGTGGTTCACTGCAGTCCAAAAGCTTTAGAAATGGCTTTATAACCTTTTCCAGACTGGTAAATGTCTAGTTTCTTTCTCATTTGTTTTCATTTTTTTTTGGATCTCTGCATTGTCTAACTTTTGAGGATCTTTTGGTCTACTTCACTATGACTGTTTCTCAATGCGTCCCTGCCTCCTTGTGTTCTCGTGTAACGTCATCATCAACCTCCAAAGTTCCGTTCCAAAACTCAAGACCGTAAGAAAGGAGGACGCGTCATTCCCGAATGTGTTCTTGATAGAGGATGCACTGATGCATCTGGACGTGCAGCACTTTATATAGATTTATTATTAAAGTTCAGAGATCACTTATCTATGGAGTTTCCCTAAATGAGACGGTGAAAGCAAACATTAACATGAAAATCTTAAGGCACAAACACATTGAGGGTGTTTATTTGCTGAAATTCGCATTAAAAACTGGTTTTATTTGTATTGTGCAAAGTATATTTGTAAGGTTTTTGTCCATGTTATATATACTGAAAAGGAGAAAAACAATCAAATCGTTGTATGAATGCTGTAATGTTTAAATTTTCTGTTAAAAATATGTGACGGTCTTGTGACCACTTTGAAGAACGCAGCATTTCTCAGAGGACACGTTCTGTGTTCCCGAGTTTGTTCTTCCGAGGTAACCTGGCAAGACTGGTCTCCACAAGAACGTGAGTCCGTTCTCTTCATTCTTGGAATTGAGAAACAGCCTATCAGGCAGGGCCTATTTAAGTGATTTCTTAATTGCGAACAGGCGTGGCAGTAATCAGGCCTGGGTGTGGCTACAGAAATGGAACCCAGGTGTGATAAACCAGAGTTAAGTTATGTTTTAACAGGGTTCCAGCACGTTATCCCAAATCCATGACTATGCATTTTTAAAATTTGTTTTCCCTTAATAATAAAAACCATAATTTAAAAATGCCATGCTGTGTTTACTTGTGTTAACATTGACTAATATTTAAATTAAAGATCTGAAACAGTGAAAAGTGTATACTGTAAAGTGTATACACACACTGTATATAAAAAACAAATGTCCTGCAAAACCCATTTGGGAATATAAACATATGGTTGACCAGAGACTTCATTCAGACATGTAGTAACAGTGTTATTAATATTAAAATGTACAAGTCTGACCTTCCTCTGGGGTCAGGTCATTGTAGACCTCTGCTAATGCAGCCCGTAACCTCCGCTCATCCACAAACGGTAACAAAGCAACACCTGTTAGAAAGAAAAGAGCAGTTCTCAAACACTGAAGAGAAAACAATATTCGCTTCTGTTCAGACTGTGAGGTTTAGAGACGAGTGCTGACCCTGCCAGGCGTACTTCTTCCCATTCAAATCAATGGCAAAGTCATCAGGGTAGAAATCAATGATGGAGGATTCCTGCACAAGACAAAGAAAGAATAACTTTAAAATCCATACGTTTGACACACATAAATGTGCCAGTTCTTATGAGGCGAGATTATTAATGGTTCTGTGCAAGTCTATTCAATATTTTTTTACTTAACTATTATTTAACAAAAACATACTTTATTACATTACATTTATTACATATTACATTTTGAAAAAGACTGCCAACTGCTTGTCATACATG
>CAIGQW010001014.1:3867916-3887378 GCA_903798125.1 Danio choprae
TTTGAGAAAAAAAAAGAACCACCCCTTTTACCAGGCTGTTTTTAACAATGATAATAAGATGTTTCCTGAGCAATTATTTATCATATTAGAATAATGAAGGCTCGTGTGATACTGAAGGCTGGAGTTATGATGCTGAAAATTCAAGTTTGCATCACAAAGATTTGCCATTTTAAATTGCAATATTTCTCACTGCTTTTAAAGTAAAACTTGACAATAAGGTCTCATTTTATTTGTAAACATTAATGTAGTAATTAACATGAACTAAGCAATATTGTAGAGCACTTCATAACCTTTCGTAGATTGACTGTAATGTTAGACCATAAAAACAACAAAAAGATTGTTGCTGATGTTAGTTAACTTGCAATGCATTAGTCACTGTAGAGATTAACATTAGGATTAAGTAGCTCTTGTTAGTTTGTGTATATAGGCTAGTTAATAGTATAGTGCATTGTTAGTTTATGTTAATTATGTAACTAATGTTAATATATGTAAACAAATGAAAGCTTATTGTAAAGAAATTTGTACTGTAGTAAAAAAATAAAAAAATAAATAGAAGTTACGTTTAACAGATAAGGCTTTTTAATGCAATGAACAAACAATTAAGTCACCAATAAGCAGTCAGTAAATCCTTATATTTTATGGCTAGAATCTTAAAGTGTTGCATTACATAATGGCCACTGCCACATTTTTAGTGATCACAATTATGACCAACAAAATTAAAAATCACATATAGTTCATAATTTAATTATCTATGTATATTGTGTGTGGATGTGTATGCATGCAAATATATATACAGACACGTACTGGGTATATGTATTTATAGGTGTATATGTATAAATGTGTACATGTGCATTAATCGGTTTATATATTGGTTTATTTTGTTCTATTTGCTTATACTTGTTTATTTTATTTTCTGCATGTTGCTTATCAGTTTCTATATTTTACCTGACATTGATGTGGTTTTTAACATTTGTTTATGCTTGTGAAGCACCGAGTTGCAGGTTATGTAGGAAAGGTGCTATACAAAGTCGGAATAATTTTATGCAATGTAGTTATTAACCAATAAAATTCAGTTTTAACTAATATTAACATAGGAACTGTAATAAATTGGCTTTCAATCACTGTAGATTAATTCATGAACTTTAAAATAAAAAGTGCTGTTATTAAAAATTTTTACCTATTGTATTTTATAATGCTTCTGCAATTTATTTTGGTTGAAACAATTTTGGTTTGTTTACTCTGAGCATCTGTACAATAAAGCAATAAACTAAATATTTTTAGTTATTAAACATGTGAAAAGTATAATCTTTTTTTTTTTCAGCTTAGGACAATATCATAACCGTATACCATGAGAAATGCTTAAACAAAAAATAAAGTAAATAAATAATAAGTAAAAAAAATAATAATGAATGAAATTTTTATAATAATAATAATAATAATAATAATAATAATATATTTTTTTTAATAAATGCAACAAGAATAGGATACAGTGACAAGCCTATTTGTGTTCAACAAAACTCAAAAGGTTTAAAACCACATAAGGGACATCAAATTTGGTAATTTGCATCTTTTGGTGAACTATCCCTTTAAGAAGTGTGAATCTGTGTCTTACCTGATAGTAGTAGCGGAGCACCCAGCACAGGCCCTCCACGTACGACTGCACCACTTTCTTACGAAACTCGTCGTCCGTCGCATCCACGTCGAATTTAGTTTTGTAGTAACGCTGCTTCCAGCCATCCTCCCATAACCTGAAGCACATTTACAACACAGTCACAGACACACACAGCTCGCCATCTCCTTCAAATACAGGCCTGAATTCATTAAAAAGCGAACGCAGTCTCTCCTGTGCCAAACGCGAGCCGCTTCGCTTATATGCATATGCACGCCTATGAGAATTTCCCACTTTGACGGGCTCCATTAAGAGGCGACGGGGAAACTTGTTTTCCACCTTAGCGCTGGTCAGGATGTTTTGACATGCTCTGGAAATGCAGCTCACATAATCAAGGAGGAGCTGCATCTGTCTGGTGTAACCTCTACAGCGGCCCACCGGGGACCAGGAAAACCTCCATGAATACCAATTGAACCCAATCGATTTAGAGCGCGCTGGAAAGCTAATCACTGAAACATTTGCTGTATTAATCACTGGCTGGATGGAGACACGTCAATAGCCATGTTTCCATCCAAAGATCTGAATTAAATTTATGCGCAAAACTGGAATATCACATAAAACATTTGCGAATGAAGCAGCAAGAGTCCAAAATCGTCACTTCCTGATAGACTGGCGGCAAATACATACAGGTCAACATTGAGATGTAAAAATACGGGATATGCTTTAATTAAAAATAATAAATAAATAATTTAAATTTAAAAAAAAGGTCAAATAAAATAAAAAATTAGCCTATTAAAATCAATGGCCTATACAGAAATCAATTAATTATAAAGAAATTAAAAACTCGTTCATTTTTTTTTTTCACTGTATTTAAATTTGTTTAAAGTTACTCGAGTTATTTAGTGAAGAGCAGCGAGTCTCTCATTTTGATCCACTGCTTTGCTTGATAACAGAGGTCCAGTCCACAGAACTATAACGAAAGCATTCGATTACTTTAATAACCGTTTATGCTAATGCAAGACAAAAGTATTTGTGTTTAAAATAAAATATGCCAGCACGGACATGTTTACATAGCCTATTATTAAGTGTATTTGCCTGTTTAAAAACACACCCATATGCCAAAGTGTCCACTTTCGCTCCTCTTCAAATCGCGTGTACAGAAGCTGATCTGGGAACAGTGTCTATCACAACGAAGTGCGTTCATCAGTCACCACCGATACTTGACTGATTCAGAGATTGCATAGGAAGGGCGACGGTCGACGCGTCGCTTTAATGGAAATGAAGCGAATGCAGACGTTGTATATTCATTTCAATGTGCTTTCAAGCCAAAACAAAGCGAAAGCCTTATTCTCTTGAACAGCTCTTGCAATTACATCAAATTTAAGATCGGCTCTATGCTACTTTCACTTTTCATAGAAAGATTAAAAATACAGGAGAAATACAGGAAAATGCTTTAAAGGGATGATAGCGGGATAGAATGGTAAAATAATGGAGAATCCCGACAAAAGTGGGAGGGTTGACAGGTATGCAAATATCAAAAGAAAAACGGAAGTTGCTGCATTAAGGCTGATTTATACTTCCTGCTTCAAGAGCATTTGTATGCGCATGTTCTGGCACAGCCGATGCCGATATTCCAAATGCGCACAAGTAGGTGGGCGGAAACGCGGATATTGAGGGATTCGCACAGATATTTGTGAAGGGATGTGCAAAACATTCTTATTAGACCATAGGGCTGCACAATATATCGTTTCAGCATCGATATCGCAATGTGCACACAGTCCGAATTATAGTCGACCAGGAGCTACAGAACTGTATTTAATTGCTGTATTTATAGGATTTATGAAGAAAAAAAAGCACCAGTTGTAAAATTCTATTGACTACTTGGCTATTGGAGAATTACAGAGCATTGTGTTGTTACCTGACGTTATCTTCTGGCTCTGGTTCGCTGTCGCTGTCGTCAGCTTTACGCTTCATACCACGATTGTCCATGCTGTCACTGGATTCAGCAGAACCCTGAGAGGAAGGACAGAATAAAGGACACATGTAAACACTAAATCAACAAGTCATATTTTGAGGTCACAGACAGTGTTAAAGCAACACAGTGTTAAAATGCTGGACAAAGAGCAGGAGCGAAAGAAAGAGATACGTGCCTTCCCATTTCTCATCATGGCTCTCAAGGACTGAGCTGCATCCTAAAAATATATATATTTAAAATAAAAAATAAAAATGTATAAAATATATTCAAGCAAGGTGAAAAAAGAGGCTCAAGAAGACAATTATAAATTTAAAAAGTCCAAGAGAAAATCTTTTAACAAAAAAAAAAATGCACAAATTGTTCACAATAAAAATACATAAGACAATCTCTGACGTTGAGTCATGAGAAGTAGAATTTGTTTGACCAAAATATACTGCAAAAAAGGTGCATTTTAACACAGAGAAAAATATTCATGCGATTCAAAGCAGATCGTTTCAGCATTATTCCAATCTTCAGTTTCTCGCGATCTCTCAGAAATCACTAATAAAATAACACTTATAAAACAATAGTTTTCTAGTTTAAAGGCCATTATTGTACCATTATTTCTGATTGGCTTAAAACCTCCTGAATGAATAAATAAATGCATTAAATTTCATAAACTTTTAAACTAACATACAATACAATTAATATATTTAATCATCAAAATGAACAAATCAATAACTAATACTCTTAATTAAAAAAACTAAACTAAATTACACCATTCCAACTCATTGCAATTCATTGCCTGAAAGGAAATGGGAGTGCATAGTGTAGCATTTATATTCTCATATACTTGTTTGCCTTCATATCTGATCTGAGAGCTTGCTAGTTTTGTTGAAAGCATTCGTTCAAAAGGAAAAGAAAGGAAAATAACTCCAGCAGCACCAAGGCTGTTGAATTAGTGAGAGATACTGTGTGAAAGCAGACCTGATTGCGCTGGTTTCCCTGCATCCTCATTTCGAATGCTGCATGTCTGGCGTTCTGCACTGCCATTGGTCGATCTCTGCCACCCAGAGCATGAGGAGCAAACTGACCCCCGGGGAGAAATGATGGACGCTGCTCTGCCTGGGAAGAGAGAAATAGAGACGCTCATGGCTTTAGCCGTGCCAGATTATTCTTCATACTTTTTCAGCATAAGAAGACTTCTGTATTGACATTAAGGAGGAGTATTCATGCATAAATTAAATATTTAATACAGCATTATATTGTTATTTTTTCCTCCCATAGATTAGATGTTCCCTGCTTTTTTTATTGATAAAAATAATACATTTATAAATTTGTATCCAGACAGACACCAAAACGTAACTTCTATAGTTACAATATATTTTTTGCTAAATAAAAGTATATTTTAAGGCAAATTTAGAAACAAAATCTCTAATTAAAAGACTTTAAAGATCACAGTGCAGTCCCAAAATACTCAAATGTCATTTAAAATCTTTATACTTTACCTTTATCCATCAAAACATTAGGTTTTACATATTTGTGAGCAAGAAATGAACCACTTAAAATCTAATAAAGTTTAGTTTGATCGCGTACTTATTAAATTAGATTATAAAAAAGTATTTGTTTAATATGTACATAAAAAACGTCATGACAAGTAACATTTCAGAAATTATATTATTTAAACATACAAGTCATTATATATAGTTACTTTACTAGTAAAAAGAAATCATGTTTTCAAACAAGCTAATAAAAATATGGGTAAAGTTTTAGTTTAAGTAATTTACACCATTTACTTTCAGCATACGATGATTTCTGCATTGACATTAAAAAGGAGTATTCATGCATTAATTAAATATATACTAGTAAAAAGAAATCATGTTTTCAAACAAGCTAATAAAAATATGGGTAAAGTTTCTGTTTAAGTAACAATTTACAACCGGCTTATTACCTGTCTATTATTATTATTATTATTAATAATAATAATAATAATAATAATAATAATAATACATCAACGCTTATAAAGTGATTTTATTTTACATCCCTAATCCTACACTGTAAAAATTACAGTAACTTACTGGCAATTTTGGTTGCCAGAAAGACTGCAAATTTACAAGCACAATGTAAATAAATAATTACAATTATGCTGTATTCTTACATAACCATTGTAATTATTAAATTAGTGCATCATTTTGCCAGCAACAAAAAATGTAAAATGAAAATTATAAAAAATAAAAAATTAATTAAAAATATTGTATTAAAATTTGAGAAACAAAACATACAGTGCTAATACTTTACATAGTTTTGACTGGTAGTGTATAAATTTAATTAAATATAATATTACATGTCTAATTATCACGCAAAGGTCCCAATTGACAAAAGTAATAATTCACTTGCAAACTAAATTGACAGTTACTGTAACCAATACCTAAACCCAACTATTACCTTACTAACTATTAAGCAGCTAATAAATAGTTTGAGCTAAAAGTCTTAGTTAATGGTTTGTTAATAACGTACATTAAAATAAAATGTAACCAAAATATGGAATTGCTTAATATAACCAATTAATATAGCCAATTTTTAGTATATCAAATACCTAAACCAAACTACTACCTTACAATTAATAACTAGATAATTAGTAGTTTGAGACCATTCTTACTAGAGTCTTAATGGTTTGTTAATTTCATGAATTGTACGTTGTGCGAAAATGCAATTGGTTATTAACGTAACCAATTAATATAGCCAACTGCATAAAAATTATTCAATTGAAAAACCTGTGTATGAGCACGCAAACATTAGGTACATCCTCCATTCGACTAATCATCTTCATAAAAACCTGTGGCATTTGCATGATATAAACGCACATTCATTGTGAGTGAACGCAAGGTCAAGATTAAAACTATTCAGCCTCCGTCAGTCGAATTAAACAACCTTGAATGGATTCAGCTCAGCAGCTCTCAAGGGAACATTTTCTTTAATTGCTACAAAACAAATAAAAGGTGCTTGGATTAAATGAGGAGCACATTTCCACTCACTTTCATCCGTTTCTTCTTATCCTTCATTCTCCGTTTAAAACTCTCCTGCGGCACACAAGAAAAAAAAAAAAAAAACAGTTCTGTGTCACAATCATCAGTTTAACAGGTCAAAGGTCACAAGGACGCCACAGTAAACAGCAAACGTGGTTCATTGTGAACACTCACGTCATCGTCCTTGCGCTTTTTGAAGATGTTGTCCTCCGCCACCCCTACGGCTTGCATAATGAGCTCAACACGCTCCAGATTGACAAAGCCGTTTTCTGTTAAGTAGCCCTATAGATGAAGGAGAAAATAAATAAATAAAAGCAGCAAAAAGGTTATAAATTTCTCCTTCGGTCAATTATAGATGGATAAAAGCCAAATGCAAAAAGTCTGATGACTTTATACAATTATACAGGGTTCCCACTATATGCCAAATGTCAAATATGCTGACTTTACACGCAGTAAAAAGTAGAATTTTCATGACCTGTCCACCATAAATTTATTTATTTATTTATATATATATATATATATATATATATGCATGGTCATTGTAATGTGTCTCATTTACTGTCACTTCCATTCACTTTTAGCCATACAAAACAACTTGTGCTTCTTGATGTTGTTAATTGTAATTTATACATTTTTTAATCTTAATGTAGTCATAAATACGCTAGTTTTTAATGCACGTAGTTTGACTGTTTACTGCCATTTTGTCAGGCCTAGTTATTTAGCCATAACCACCAATAAACCAGAAGTCCAATCCAAATCACAGAGAGAGCAAAATAAGGTGGATAATGAACAGAAAAAAAGGCAGCTGTCGTGTTAGGTACTGAACAGACACAAACAAAAAGTAGTAATTTAACTGGTATAGCCTGGTGACTGCATTTGACTTAAATGATTGGCTAAAAAAAAAAAAAAGCAATAAAAAAAAAAATCATTATTATCTAACAACAACAATAACAACTGAAAAAATAAATAAATAATAATAATAATAATAATAATAATAATAATAATAAACAACAACTAACAAAACAACAAAGAAATAACAACAAACAATAAGAAAAAATAGAAACAAAAAAATAGAAATAATAAACAAATAAATAATAATAAAAGAAACAACAAAAATATAATAAATAATAATAATAATAATAATAATAATTTTAAAAAAAAAAGAAAAAAAGAAAAAAATAATAATAATTTTACCACAGCAATAGGCAAAATGTTCAATTTAAAAATGACCTGATATTGCATGACTCTCACATTGCATGAAATTCACATAATTCCCAGTCTTTCAATGTCTGGAATAGACCTTTTTTAAAATGCCATGTTATTCCAGAAGTTCCATGACCCTTGGGAACCCTGAATATAAATAAACACAATCTTTCAATTGTTGAATTCTGCCATGGAACATATAGGGAATATTCACCCCAGTTTTATGCACAACATCTTTGTAGATGCCAACCAGACGATCGATGGCGCCCTCTCTGTTTAAAGACAAACCAGAGTCAGACTCACTGCAGAGCATACAGTAGAGGAAAAGTGGTTTCTGTGAGCGTACCTGATCTCAAGAGACGGTAAGTGGGGCAAGAAGTCATTTCCCACAAAGAAACACATGAAGACCCAGTCGTCGATGCTCCGCTCAAAGCTGAATGGGAACGGCAGGCTGGCCATTGTCAACTCCACCTCCAGATACTGCAAAACAAAAACACACATTACATACAGATAAACATTCATTATGCTTTTACATGCACTTTTCTTAGATAAATATAAAGATCTAGTTTAATATAGGTCTAATTCACAATGGTATGGACATCAAGCAATGTTTATTTCCAAATGTTTAATACCGTTCACAGAACCCAAGCTCTTACATCTGCAAAATTATTTATTTGTCAAGTTAATTTACTAGTAAAAAGAAATTGTGCTTTTAAACAACCTAATAAAAATATGTAATTTGTTGTTAATATAACCAATTATGGCTGCACAATATTGGAAAAATCTAACATTGCGACATTTTGTTATCCTGCGATTATATATTGCAATAGAAGTACAATTTCACCAGATGACATGAATCCCATATCCCTATTAGGAAATATCAAATCGATCATTTTAGATTGACTGGGATGCCTCTGTATGGAAACGCGCTTCTGCATAAATTATAATAAACAATCTACGAGTATAGATAAATACAATAAAGAAAAATATACAGATGAAATAAACAGTGGTTGTACAGTAATTAAATAATAAAAGTCAAAAAATAATGTCCAGTCTTCGCTGTATAAACAATTCAATAAAACTAATCATTATCAAAAGTTACTAACGGTACAATTTCTTATGCCTGAATGCTAAAATCCCCATACAACAGGCATAAAAAACAAACAAACATGCAAATGATAAAATATTAATATATTAATATCTATAATAATTTATACTAATATCTAAATTTATATTAATATCTAGACTCAACATTGTATATCCTGCAATGTGACTACTGCCAATGACCACATTGTGATATCGATGGTGAAGACATTGTGCAGCTCTATAACCAATATAGCCAATTGCATAAAAATTATTAAATTAAAAACCTGTGTAAACATTAGGTATACATCCTCCATTCGACTAAATATCTTCACAAAAACCTGTATTATTTGCATGATAAAAAAAATGCACGTTCAACAACAACCAAACAAACATTATATACAGATTACCATACATTATGCTTTTACATGCACTTTTTCTTACAGGTAAATGTAAAAATTAAACAATGTTTATGACCAAACGTTTAATACCATTCACAGAACAAGCTTTTACACATGCAAACATTTAACATTTATTAACCTAATAAAAACACGTAATTGGTTATTAAAATATCTAATATAGCCAATTGCATAAAAATGATTCAAATAAAAACCTGTGTAAACATTAGGTACATCCTTTATTCGATTAAATATCTTCACATTAACCTGTATTATATCTGCATGATACAAGACGCACATTCAACAACAACAAACATTATACAGATTAACATTCATTATGCTTTTAAATGCACTCTCTTAGATGAATGTAAAAATCTAATTTAATACAGACGTTTAAAGTCTAAAGGTGCATTTACACCAGACGCGAATGAAGCGTCAATAGCGAGTGATTTACATGTTAAGTCAATGCAAAGACGTGAATAGACATTCTGCGACACGATTGGCACAAATGAGGCAGCGCAAATGACGCGATTGGCACGAATGAAACGATTTGCGCGTTTGATGCGTGAAGTTGGAAAATCTGAACTTCAGCAGATATTTGTGCTGCGTTAACCAATCAGGAGCTTGCTCTTGTAGGGGCGTGATTATGACAGTGCCTGCTATTGGTGTCCCGAGGGAAAATCCTCTTGCCGACACCGGATAACAGCTCATCAAACTGGGCTCGACTCAGTCAGAAGCACCACTGAAAGCCTCCATCATCCAGGTACAATTTCTGGAGGAGTTGATGAACTCGCAGAGCTGGGTGAACCTCTGAAAGGATCTAGTGGACTCAGCGGCGAACGAATCTATGCTGTTTTTCAGCTTTCCTAAAGCACAGCTAATATCTCAATAAAATCCATGTTAGCCATTTAGCAAAGAAGGTAGAGTTACTGGGCAGACAGAAGCCCCGCCCATGACACGAATCCGCGTCCATTGTAAAGTGAATTTGACGCACAAATGAAGTGAATTTGAGGTGCGAGTGAAGCGAGTAAACTCAAAATGTTCACGCGTCTATTTACGCGCAATTAGCGCAATTTATTTGCTCAAGCCACGTCTGATGTGAACAGCATAATTCACAACAGTATGGGTATTAAACCATTTCCAAACATTTAATACAGTTCATAGAACCCAAGCTTTTACATATGCATTATATTCACTGAGAAATGGATAAAAATATTCTTTAAAAAAAAGAGATGCATTTATTTATGCTGAGCTACGTATACACAAACAAATGCAATTAGACAGATCACTTTCTAATGTACACGAAAGTGGTATTACGCTTATTTCTTCATGCATTAAAACCCCTTTTTGCGACAATTATTCGCCCTTCTGTCAATTTTTTCTTTTTCAAATATTTTTCACAGTATTTCCTACAATATTTTTGCTTCTGGAGAAAGTCTTATTTGTTTAATTTCAGCTAGCATAAAAGCAGTTTTTTTTTTTTAAACCATTTTAAAAGGTCAATATTATTAGTCCCCTTAAACAATATTTGTTTTCAATTGTTTACAGAACAAACCACTGTCATACAATGAATTAAGCCTTTAAATCGCACTTTAAGCTGAATACTAGAATCTTGAAAAATATCCCGTAAAATATGTACTGTCTTAATGGCAAAGATAAAAGAAATCAGTTATGAGAACTATTACGTTTAGAAATGTGTTGAAGAAAATCTGCTTTCCGTTAAACAGTAATTGGGGGGGGGGGGGGATATGCAGGGGGACTAATAATTCAGGACTTCAACTGTATGAATAACATCATAAAATGAACAAACCTCTCGTAACACAGCCAGTCGGATGAATATGAACTCCTGTTCTGATACTGGAATGGTGTCTGCAAACTCATCATGCTGAAAAGACAAAAAATAAAACAAGATAAGAGACAAGCATTAAGAAGACGGTCGGGGCAGACTCATGAAAAATCTGAAGTTTTACCTCGCCCTGTTTTTGTCTTGGCAAACCCTGACAGTCTTTAATCTCGTGGCCCATCTGACCACACAGAGCACAGGGTCTGGGTTTGTTGGGTTTAAACTCTTCTCTTATAATGGTGAAGTTGGGTTCATGTGTTGCCAGACCCAGCATAATCAAATCAGCTGGAGAGGAAATTAAACAATTTTAAAGTTCTTGTAAAATGTTTTACTACATGCAAATCAATGTTTTATTCAGTCTGAAAAGTTTCAGAAAATTGAAGCGCAAGGATAAAAGGCTGATATTACATAAACACGCAGTCACAAATGTTAATAATGGCAGCTTTCGGTCAGATTCATGTTTTGAAGAGTCTTCTCTCCAGAGTAATCAGATGCAATATACGTTTCCTCATTCATCCACTTAGTGCATTAATACTACAGGCATAATGTTGTGCGGCAGCTCCTCTTGTACATAAATCCAGACAGATTTAAATATTTCTCTCATATTTATTCAACATTCTGAAACGTAATAAAAAACTTTCTGGCATTTCTGACTGAAACACTATCAAACATGATATAAGAAGTTTTTATGCATTGATTGCTTATTAAATTGTAGAAATTACTGGAATGAAGGTGCATTGTTTTTAAATAAAATGAAGGTGACAACTATTAAAAATATGCATTATAATAAGAGAACACAAAGAAATTTAAAAGTGAGTTTTGATTTCATGCTGACAAAAAGTATTAGATGATTCAAGATATACATATATAAATAAAATCAAAGTTTAAACTAGGCAGCCAAATAGAAAATGTTCAAACACTTAAAAGAACAAAATATTTTAATAGATAGAGAGATAGATAGAGACGGACAGACAGATGTTCTTTACCATCAGCTCCACAGAGACAGTGATGCGTGTTTGGGTCATGATTTGGCTGACCTGGGGAAAAAATAATAATAAATAAATACAATTAAAAAAAAGACACAATAGACCCAAGACTATTCCAATTTAGAGATTGTTAAGGCTGATTTATACTTCTGCATCAAGCGCACACATATGGTCTGGAGCAGCCTTCACGTGGTGGCAGATCCCTTGCTGTGGCTGACGCCGACATGCACCTCTCAAAAAAATTTAACTACACGTAAAGATGCATAGCGCAAGATCTGTGATTGGTTGGTTTGGTAGCTTTGACAAATGTGGGTGGGTCTGCAAGAGAAGCAAGCCCTTTGGAGCAAGTGTTTACAAGTGCTGAGTCCTTTGCAGGAGCTCCATATGGAAACTGTTGTTTTGTGTTTGCCTTATGATTACAGTTGTTGCACGTCCACCGGTTCCCGCCTCTGAATGAGTGAGTTTTACCTACTTGTGTACTAAGGTAGCGTTCAGAAAAAAACAAAAGACCCGCAAAGAAACTTGACACAGAGGAACATAAAAACCTACTGCCAGCTAGCGTTTCAGAAGTGTTATTGCAGAGCAACACAAACAGCATGCAGAAGTATAAATGCCTCACGACTACGTGTGAGGCATGCGCCCTGGGTCATGGTGATGACTCAACACAGAAGTATAAACCAGCCTTCAGGCATGACCTACATGTTAAGCTGAAAGAAAGAATTTAACAATATAAAATCAATTCTTCAAATGTCCTTCACAATAAGACCATAATAAGAGATCTCAGCTTTACCTCTCTGTCTCCTGATGTAATCCATAATTTTGTGCTCTCCCTCACCAGGAACGCTGGCGTCCGACAGGAAAACCTGCAAGACAAAGGATGCATTTGTCGATCTATAACATTCAACAGAGGAATAAACATTGAGCTACGGTTTAAAATGCATAACTCCTCTATCAAGTGTCTCGAAAACGGTTAAAACACCATTTTAGTTTGGAAATGCCAGTGTTCTGTTTTAGAGTAGGGGAGAGAGAGTTAAGTTTATTGCCATATCAGCTCCTCTGGCTATGCCATGGCAAAAAAAAAACAGATCAAGTTCAACATATTTAATAAATATCACTTTTCTAGAATTATAAAAAATATTTTAACAGTCATCAACAGCAAAAAATTATACATGAGATAAAATAATAATAATAATAATAATAATAATAATAATAATAAAATTACAAATCTAAAAACAGTTTAAGGTTTACATTTGATTTAAAAAAAAAATACAATTTTGGAAGGATTCACATTAAAATATTTCACTTCAAGACTTTGAGTAGGAAAAATCTGATGTTGCGATACGTTTTATTTTTCTACAATAAATATTGCGATATGTATACAACATGGTTTGAATAGCTCTATCTGATGTTTTCTGGGGAGCCTAACAGCATTCAGGTACAGAAATTTTATAATTACAATGCAATATTGCTGTTGAGAGTTGCGATTAATGACATTTCACATGATATAACCCACTTGCTAAATGCTATTTTACAAGGAATTTTTTTTTAAATAATTTGTTACAATCATACATACAATAAAAATAAACAAGAGCTAATTTTGTAAAAGCTAACTAAATAATTAAATTTAAAAATGAAAAAAAAAAAACTGTGTACAAGGTGCAAACATTTAGACTTTAAAACTGGCTGTGTTTCTCTCGTCTCCTGGGTTTAGTGTTTATTTTCAGCTCTAGGTTCATCTAACACAGGGGTGTCAAACTCAGTCCTGGAGGGCCGGTGTCCTGCTGAGTTTAGCTCCAACTTGCCTCAACACACCTGCCAGGTATTTTCTAGTATATCTAGTAAGACCTTGATTAGCTAGTTCAGGTGTGTTTAATTAGGGTTGGAGCTAAACTCTCCAGGACACCGGCACTCCAGGACCGAGTTTAGACACCCCTGGTCTAACAGCGCCTACTGGAGAGGCAGGGATGAAGATAGTAAAGGCACCATCCTGGTCTGATTGGTCAGATTTGAATAAACAACTTGTGCATGCAACACACAAATGCTTAGCACATAAATTTAATTTAATTGCACTGCGATATGAGTATTGCAAATATTATTGCGATACTGAATTTTTCAATATATGGTGCAGCCCTAATGGACATGTATTTCACCTTTTAGGCTGTATAGTGTGGACGAAGAATGTTTTTCCTTCTTCTGTGGAACACAAAAGGAGATATTTTGATAGATGCTGAAAACCTGTAACCATTGACTTCCATAGTATTTGTTTTTCCTTCTATTGAAGTCAGCGGTTACATGTATTCAGCGTTCTTCAAAATATCTTCTTTAGTGTTTAAAAGAAGAAACTCAAAAGGTTTGGAACCACTTGAGGATGAGTAAATAGGGAGTACATTTTCATTTTTGGGTGAACTGTCCCTTAAAGACAGGGAAATTGAATCATAAACTGGTCATTTTCAGCTGGTCCATGTATCATGTCTTTTAGGCTGTATAGTGTGGACGGAAATAGTTTTCAGAAACACAATAAAAACACCAGTCTGGATGAGGAAATGGCATTTAAAAAATGAAAACACTAGTGTAAACAGCACTTCATATGGAGCTGTTTGACCTACTGTGATATTGCGCCATCCGGGATCATTAGTCAATCTGTCTGCAACATAATATCGCAAACATTTGGCCAGGTTATCCATAAACTCGGTCCCCTAAACAAAGAAATAAAAAATGAAAGCTATAAATGTAAAGCAAAAGCAGAGGGAAATGTAAATTATTTATTTATTTATTATTTATTGCCACATCAGCAACTTATGGCTACTTCATGGCAAAATGGATATACATAAACATATTACATGATAAAAACAAATTCGTATTACAATAAAAAGTTACTTAGACAAATATATAAAATAGAAATAAATAATTCACACAAAAATATATTCGAAGTTAAATATGATTGATCAGTTCAATTTTTATTTAAAAAAAAAAAAAAAAAGTAAGATTCTCCCTGGTGGTACCTTTTTAAAATAACGATCGAAATACTCTCCTTATAAAAATTGTGAAATGTAAATGATCAGAGGACATGAAACACTTACAGGTGTGATACAGTTACTGTCAAAACGCTCTTTAATTTCCTCAGGTGGAAGGTAACCACCTATAAAAGAAAAATATAATCATCAAGAGAAACCAGAATGTGTCACAGAGAACAAATCTAGCACTTAGTGCTTATGTTTATACAAATAATTAAAAAAAAAAAATGTAAAAAAAAATGTAAAAAAGAAAAAAAAAAGAAACAGATGAAAAACAAAAATAATAATTATGCCTCTAGATGATCAATTGAGGTCTTATGAAATGGTACAATCAATGTTAACAAACTGCTATTGTTTCTGCATCAGAAATGTTGCACTCCAGATCAAGACATCGGTGTATCATCAGGAGACATGGGTATCAATGGTCCCATGAAGTGCTTTGAAATATGAATTTTTATTCTATGTTTGACAAAATCTCAACATGAAGAGGGTGGGATAAAGAGGAGCACCTCCCCTTTAAACAAAAAACAGCCAATAGCGTTTAGCTTTTATCACAGCTCTGCCAGTGAGAGTGGTTGAGCTCAAGTGCATCCAATAAAAATCAGAAGATTTGAGAAACTGATGAAGTGAGGTAAAAAAAAAATCATTGATCCATTTTGGTGAAACTGGCAAACTACAAGCTTCTGATGTTTATATCTTCTAAATGCAAATGGTCACTGATTTGTTCCACACTAGCTTATACATATCCTTAAATCTAACATACTGATACAAACATCTAAAAAAAAAAAAAAAAAAAAAAAGTTATTTTAATTTCACGAGACCTTTAATTTTGTTATGCCTGTATATATATTTTTTGTTTTAGCTAAAGCTCATCTTTAATATTCTACAAAGTCACCTAGATAAGTGTTTCTCAACCATCCTGGAGGACCACCAGCTCTGCACATTCCATGTCTCAACCAAACACACCTGATTCAGATCATCAGCTCATTAGCAGAGACTGAAAGGCCTGTAATGAGTGTGACAGACAAAGGAGACGTCCAAAACATGCAGTGTTGGTGGTCCCCCAGGAACGTGGTTGAGAAAACACAGACCTAGATCTTAGATGGCCGAAGATTTGTTAATGGTTGTGCATTAGCTGAAGACATGCAGCGTCACTTACCCCTCTCAATCACTTCTTCTCTCATTTTTTCTTTCTCTTCCGTAAGCTCCACTCCTTCCTTAGACGCCCGGAAGCGTCTTGAACGCTGCTGGTTCATTTTGGCACGAGGAGCCTAAGAAAATAAATTATTAAACAGATGAGCAAAAAGAGAAACTATTGATCTACAATGTGCATATTTTGTGTGCACTAGAATGTTATAAAGAAATAAAGGAATCTTTAGTCAACGCAGAACTCAGCAATGCTTTACTCGTTATTTTAGGATACCCCAGAAGGAACTATGTAGTAATATTTTAATAATAATAATAATAATAATAATAATAATAATGCATTTTATTTAAAGGCGCCTTTCTAGACACTCAAGGTCATCGTACAGGAAAGCAAGAACAGACATTTCAAATAAAAACACAATAAAAGTCAATACAATACAATAAAGGTTTTTTAAAAAGTGAGGTTGAGATAAACAGAGTCGGCTGCTCTAAACAGATGTGTTTTGAGTTTGGATTTAAATTGTAAAAAAGAGTTTAAATTACGGAGATCAGGAGGAAGTGAATTCCAAAGCTGAGGAGCAGAGTGGCTGAAGGCTCTGCTCCCCATGGTGACAAGGCGGACAGGGGGAACAGTGAGGTGAATGGAAGAAGAAGACCTGAGTGTTCGAGAGGGTGTGGCGATATGAACAAGACTAGTGAGGTATGGAGGAGCAAGATTGCGGATGGCTTTAAAAGTGAGAAGTAGTATTTTATAATTAATTCTGTAAAAGATGGGAAGCCAGTGAAGCTGTTGTAGAATAGGTGTGATGTGACAGATAGAGGGGGTTTTTGTGATAATACGGACTGCAGCGTTTTGTACCAGTTGTAATTTATGAAGGGTTTTATTAGGGAGGCAAAAAAGAAGGGAATTACAGTAGTCTAACCAGGAAGTGACTAAACTATGAACAAGAATGGCAGTTGAATGAGATGTGAGAGAAGGACGTAAACGGTTTATATTTCGAAGGTGAAAATAAGCGGACCGGGTGACATTATTAACATGTGCAGTGATTCAAAGGGTGCTGTCGAAGATGACCCCCAGACTCTTAACCTGAAGGGAGGGGGTAATGACAGAATCATCTGTGGGAATAGAAAAGTTATGCGATTTGTTTAAAGTGGATCGTGTACCTATGAGAAGTAGTTCAGTTTTATTATCGTTTAATTTCAGGAAGTTTGAGGTAAACCAGGATTTTGCATCGAACATCATCTTAAATAATCTGGCATGACTTATAAAATAGTTATGTTACATTATTATGGAGTAGGGTTGTCACAAGACTGGAATTCTGTAACAATCGATAATGAAATTTTAAAAACGTTTATTTCCCGCTAACATTTGAGCTCGTTCTTAAACAGCGCTGATTTGCCATTGTGTTCACGTGCTCAACAGAAATGACCGATTAGTCATGAAGATCATCAGTTCACTGAACTCACCGCTGTTTACTGAGTGTAACCACAGATACAGGGATACATGTAGTTGTTGTGTTGTAAAAGGACATTGTGCTGTAATAATGGACGATACATACCACACCATCAATTGCCATATACAGAACCCGTCTCGGACGAACGATGTTAAAGAGACGGTCGATATATTCAAAAATGGCAACCATCATCTCATCTTCATTTTTTGGTGCTGGCCTGCAAATGTGTAAAACAATTAAGTAAAACCAGATAAATATATTAATATTGGAAGGCCAATGGCATGAGAGAGAATCTCACTTGTCCTCAGGATGTGTGCATGGATGAATAATTCCATTCATGTCCAGATACAGGTTGTCAAACTCCACTTCATTTGGGTTGGGCTTGCTGGTATCAACTGGGATTTTAACGCCATTGTACTCCTTGGCCTGAAAAAAAAAAGGATATAAATATTTGCATATATAAATATTTTATACAAACAACCTACAGTTTAGTCTGATAAAACTAATCACTTTAACAATGAATGCACAGTCGCATTCTGAAGTGAAATGTTTCTGATTGAGACACCTGGTGAAGTCTAGAAGAGATACGCCTGTAACCATAAGTTAACGCTAATTATTTTTATTACTAATACTAATTCAATTACAATGTTCTTACACTACTGTGAGAGAGTTGCTTTTATATTCGCACATTCTCCTTAATATCAATCACAGAAAAGTATTTTGTAAATTCTAAATAAGAAAATCATATTAGCAGCCGATGACTATCAAACTACAACATTGTTCAGTCAATTTAATAGTGCGAATGTTGTTTTGAAGACATAATGACATGCGAATTCAGACCAAACATTCTATGTAGCGTGGTAAACAATATGGGGGCCATTAAAATGAACAAACATGCGAATATAAAACCAACTTTACCTCAATAGGTTTGGAGTTGGGGTAGTCTTTAACAAAACACTATTTAATGGGTAACTTAATGTAAACAATTCTAGTTATAATTAGTTTATAATTAAATATATTTTATTCCACAAATTTTCGGTTTGTGTAAAGAAATACAACGAATAATTAATAAATAATATAAATAAACATTATGGCCGCGGCTGTATCCCTTCTAACAACTACGACCGGCTGAAAATTTGCATAATCCTCTGTGATTGGTTGGTTGTTCAAGCAGCCTCATGCATAAAGGAACCCTAAAATATGCTGTCTAGGTAATAAACACTAAAGGTGTTTAAAACACAGCCATACAGTCGGTTTGTAACTACACCGAACTTGTGCTAGGTCACAAATAAATCAGCTAAATCCGTTAAAAATGCACAAAATTCAGACAAAGAAATAAAAACAAACTGAAGCAAACATAACCACATTTCAGCTTCGTGGCCGTAACGCGAACTTAATTATAACCATTTCAAGCATAACTGACTGATTAATTACAAAAACAATTGCACATAATCAACAATCACTCAGATGCGCGTGCCCACCTTCTCTTCCAGGCAGTGCACAACTATCGACGGATACTTCCGACTCAACCAGCGGAAAAACGCGGGGACTCCCATCTCCCGTAAAATACAGCACTTACAAACAAAAGAGCAACTTTAAAAACGATTAAAAACAGTGAAACACGCAGAGAGATGAACACGGCTATCAAACACAGCGCACGCAGCTTATTTACCCAGCAATGTGCGTAATTTCCGGGTCATCAGGAAGTGACGTAAATGCGCCACGCGGTGGTAACAAGCGAATTGC
>CAIGQW010001014.1:3909911-3924285 GCA_903798125.1 Danio choprae
TTTTTTTTTTTTTTTTTTTTTTTTTTTTTTTTTTTTTTTTGTGGATTTATTTTTTATTGCATTATGGGACCTCGATCTTTCTTCCAACAACTTTTGATGTTGGAAAAAAAGTCACCTTTATTGACATATTTAATAGTTTAAAGTGATCTATTTTTTGGGTTGTTGTTGTTGTTGTTGTTGTTGTTAATTATGGTACAAAAACCTGCTAATAAACTGCCAGGACTATTATAATAAAAATCAGGACTATTATGTTTTCCAGTTAATTTTGAACTGCTCATCTTAATGAGAGGATAGCCTATTTCAATGCTTTTGCTTTCTTTCACAAATTGGGTAATTATGTTGTATGTAATTTTCATGCATCGAGGAGCCACTATCAATATATGTTTGCATTTGTGTTTGTTCTAACTCGTGTTGTCAAAGGAAGGACTTCAGTACTAAGTAAATAACAAAAAATAAAATAAATTAATTAAGGTAGGCCTACCAGATTTTCACATGATTTTTTTTGACAATTATAATAAAATAAATAATAATAATAATAATAATAATAATGAAATAATTAAAATGATTATTTTTAAAAATATATATATATATACAATATGTAGCATATAATGAAAGCCATTTTATAACTTTTTTAATTTAGGAAAATAATGTTTTTTTTTGTTTTAGTAAATGTTTACTTTTTGGGCCTCTTATTTCAGGCTATAAACAACTTCAACCCTGCCTTTAAAGGCTACCAGGCAAATCTTTGCGAGCCATCTTATTTAAAACTAATTAAATGTCAATAAAAGCCGCTTTGTTGAAGTTGAATGTTCAACATTAAATGTCAACAGCAGAGAGCAAGTTCTTAAAATGCATCACAACGAATGAATCACAAAATATGGAAAATCTTAATGAACAGATCATTTACATTGAAGCAGTTTCCGCGTGTTTAATTGCAGTGTTGTTTGGGCTGCATTATTTCATTTTACATCTATTTTTAAAAATAAAGACATGCATATTTATTTACACTGTAACAACAACAATTAAGTACAACAAAAATAAGTTTTAATGACAAAAATTACTTGGTTTGCATGCGCACACACACACACACACACACACACTCACTATGGCTTTTCATGAACACGCATCCCTCTCCTGAATTAAACCCGAATACCTGCGGATGTGTGATGCCGAGCAGCCGCTGAGTGTTTGCCCTCTCATTTATCACAATAGATCTCTCCGAGCCGTGTGTGCGAGTGTAAAACTGTCCCCCGGGGGGCCGTGATGGGGTGGACCACCAACACTCCCGGCCAGCAGACAGAGCAAACAAACCCAAACAAAAGCGCAAAGGCACCCGAAGAGGAGTCTTTGTACCCTCCGACTCGAGGGATTTCCATTTAGCCCAGCATTAGTGTGTTTCCTGTTGGCCTTCTTCCACAAACCCCTGATCTGCCCCCCGAACAAGACACTGGGCTCATTAGAGATAGATACCCTCAACCCTGTGTGCTGGGGTTATTGTGTGTCGCATGTGAAAACATATGTTTGAAGACGGACAGTAATGGAGGGCAGGTGCTGAGGGGGGAGCGCTTGAGCTCGTCCCAAAAAACACCACTGAAAGGAGCCAGCTGTGGGAGAGACGCATGTTAAAAAAAACACACTTTTCTGTTTAATGATGCGTCGCTGCACTTTACATCTGGTCTTATTATAGAAAAAACATTTAATTAACATCCAAATTGGGGTTACTCATACACTGAAAAAAATTATTCATTGGATTTACTAAAAAATTTTTTAAGGTAAGTGGTTGCAAACAATTTATATGGGCTGAATTTAAACAATGTAGTAATGTTCAACTTAATTTGTTTGTTTAAATTCAGCCCATATAAAATGTTTGCAACCACTTAACTTAAATTTAGTTAATCCAATGAATATTTTTTTTTCTTCTTCAGTGTGTAGAGTTTTGGTGATGGGATCAGACAATGTTAAACTTTTCTTCTTTTTTTCTTTCCCCTCGCAATTGTCTTATTAGTTTGGTCACAACAACAGTGCATAACATCAAACCAAAAAATGGGTAAATATTAAACGCAAGCGTATATTCTGGTGTAAGTCCTGCATAGTTTAACTTCCAATGATTTAGATGAACTGAAAGAAGTTATTTTTATAGTATGAATAAACTAAATGTATGGAAATAAATTAAGAAATTTAATATTCTAATGATTTTTAGCATTACAAAATCTTTAAAGATCATTTTGCAAATTGACTTCTACATCAAAACGTAACCTTTGTTCTGTAATATGCATTGCTCAGATTTTCAAATGGTCATATCTCAACTAAGTAATGTCCTGACAATCATTAAAAATGTAAAAAATAATATTCTGAAAACATTCTTATATACAATCCCTGATTTCCATAATCTTGATGTTTTAGTTGCAGCACAAACGAACAAAAATAACTTATTTTGGCTAAAGTTTTAAATGACTATATATGCTTTTATTTTTTTAAATAAATTTTATCAGACCCCAATAGAAAATATTAGACTTCAATTAATAAACTACCATTTAGCAACCACTAAGAAGACCCTAGCAACCACATAGTAACTATTAAAATCTATTGAAAGCTCTTATAGCAAATAAAAAGGTAGACTGCACTGAGTTTTCAGATAAACACATAAAGCATTTGAATAAATCAATGTATATTCTGAACACCAACCTGATTTCAGCAAGTAGGACATGTTCCTGGATTAACATCTATGTTGATCCTGGAATAACATTCCAATCAGCCAATCAGAATTAAGGGATATGTTTACCGATTATGTTAAGTTTGGGCTTACGGTTAGGTTTATGCATGTCTACATGAGTGTTATCCAACTATTATTCCCCTCTGATTTTGATAATAATTTGTTGTTATGGTCGGGTTTAGGGGTAGGGAATGGGTATGGATTACATTTTTGAATAAAAATGATGTTCCAGTGTCAACACAGATGTTAATCTAGGATCATCACATTGTACTTGGCAAAATCATGATGTGCATATTCTGAAACAGTTTGTGACGCATGATACATTTATTATTATTTATGCAGAAAAGTGTTAAATCTTTTGATTTGTGCCAAATACATCGGTAGATAAGAACCTATATATTAGAAATGGAAAATGTTGCCTTTGTTCTGTCAGCTTGATTTCTATAGTTCTTTTTTTTGTTTAGATTGTCAAAGCCACATTACATACAGAAAAAAAAAACATAAAAGCCATAAGCCTTTTTTTCTCTTGAGGTTTTTTTTCCCCTTCACTTTTGTCAATTGGTGAAGTTTGTTCCTCGCCACTGTTGCCACTGGTTTGCTTGGTTTGGGACTTGTGGAGCTGCTCATCAATGAATTTGCTCTTTAGTGTTTGGACTTTCAGCAATGAAAATTAAACCACACTGAACTGAACTGAACTGAACTTCAACTCTGAAAACTGGACTGACACAGTTATAATTTACTAGAACTTCTATGTTAAACTGCATTGACACAATCTACATTTTAAAAGCCCTATAGAAATAAAGAGGAATTGAATTGAATATTTTAGATTTTGAAACATATTCAGCATATTAGGCAGGCAGAGGCAGGCATAATGTGTGCCAAACATCAATTCACTATTAATCATTTTAATATTTATATCATTTATTTCATCTAATACTGGAGTTAATATTGAAAAAAAATAGCTGTACCATTAATTTTATTTCCAACACAGTATACTGCTTGCTTTAATGGAGATCTGAAATAATCCGGTATTGATCATATGCCTTTTGAATCCACCTTCAATCTGTGGTTTTCAATGGTTCCTTTTCTGGCGATTGTGTTGGTTTCCGGTCATGATGCCGGCAGCGCTCAATCCCTTATTTTTTCTCTTGCCTAAAGCTTTTTATGCCCCTCAGTGGATCGTTACTAATACTAGCGATAAGTAAAAGCATGTCACCCATTCCTCCTGTAATGGAGTTGTGTGTCCTCATACATGCATGGCTTTGGACTCCTGCATGCCATTAACACACTGTCCACATTGCAAAATTGTCTTTTTGAAAATCAATATCGCAAGATGTGTGCCGCTTTAATTAGGGGAGCACTTTTTTGGATGCAACTGGTAAAAGAGCATCCAAAAAAAGAGCATCCATTTTTTTTTTGTGCAACACAAAAATCGGCACACATCTTGTGTTTTACAGACCACGAGAGTAGAGTTATCATTTCAGAAATGAAATCATTTTTGTTCATACTGATCTCAGAGCTGTTGTTGCAACATAGGCTCATTCTGAAAACGTAGCCCTATATACGTTTCTGGATATCGTGAATTATGTAGCCAGAAGTACGTATGGCTGCATTTTGTCTTTAAAACGAACGCTACGGGGTGGTATGACGCCGTTCCTTTTCTCGCTTACAGCTGACCACTTGCCTCCGTATGGACTGCTTTCCCGCTGTTACCAGTTTGTCCAGTTAGCTCGCCATGTACGTCAGTGGACTTGAGACGTGGAGGAGTTGACCATGACAACAGGGTTTGAATCCAGCGATAAACAGGTAAGACAAAAACAGAAGCCAAAAAATAAAATAAACAAGTAAATAACAGGGTGACAATGTGGTAATCTGAAAACGTGGAAAAAAAACAGGCAAGGGCTTTTCTTTTTCTGGATTGCTTTTTACAATTGTGGGTTGGATTTAGGGAAGTGGGTGGGCGGGTCAATCAGTGCTTTTAAAAACACTATTGGTTGGGTTTAGGGAAGGAGGAGGGGTGGGTCAGTCGATCAGTCAGTCAGTCGACAGTGGCCTCTGGTGGATTTATGTGACAACAACAGACACGAATGGCACTCGCAACAGAAATTTAAGATCTATATATTTTTTTGTTTCTTTTGATTTTTTTTTTGCTATTTTTGAAAGTTTTATTTAATATTTTTTCCTAACATATAAGTTTGGGCTACACATTTTTGAACCATTATTGTAAGTTATTTTGTTAGATGAGCTCCAGATTTGGCTTCATCACTGACTAAACTAATGTATATGCACAAATATAATATTGTTAAGCATCCTGTAGAAAATATTAATTTAAATGAGAGATTTGTGGGGGGTTTACTCATATATGCTGGAGCACTGTATGTGCAGCATGTTTCTGTATTTGCATATTTATACAGAAACTCTGTGTTGTCAAATTTATGATGTATTCTCAGTTTGTTAGTGTTTTTCTTTTTACATGAGCAATTCTATGCAAATATCAACCTTGCCCTGAAAAAATTACCAAAATAGCAAAACCCTTTCTAAGTTTTTTTTGCATAGGCTTGTATTTTACAGTACTCTAAAAATACTCAAAGTCTCTGTCAGTGTTTAAAAACAATTATATTTGATTTAACAAAGTCACACAAGTGCCAATTTCACATCTGTCACATCCATAACCAAGATTTTTTTTCATACATGAAAAAATGTCAAATAAAATCAATAACTTTTCATTCTATAGTGAGCAACTTCTATCCTTTTGATTAGCATTATATTCGTTTGGGTTGTGCAGTTTAATTAACAGAATTTCTACAAAGTATGTTTGTATACTGTAAACTCACAGACTTTTTTGTTCACATCCATCATGCATGTTTATTTTGCTCATTTAAACTATTAAATATGTTTACAGTTTGCTATTTTTCTCACATAATGATTAGTAGTTTTGGAAAATATAAACATGTTTTAATATAATGTTAATAAACTTTCTCTTTTAATATATGTTTTTAATGCAAATCACATTCATAACACTGAAATTGCTCACATGTGTTTTTTTTAATTTGTAGTGCATCTGAGCTCTTTTGGCCAATGTACTTCCTGGTTGAAAAATTCAAAGATTAACATTTTACTCGAACCCATAACACCCAAATCCAGAAAATACAAGTGTAAATGTAGAAAATCTGAGAGACAACAGCAACTGTACAAGTAGAAAGCCTAAAATAGATTGAAACATGAAGAGAGAGACAATGTGAGGTGTGTGTTTGAGAAGGATGGATAGATGGACAACAAGTGAAAGTGTGTGTGTGTGTGTGTGTGTGTGAGAGAGATGAGAGAGAGCTTCACTGTTGTGTCCTGTAGTGTTCAGGTGTAAGTGATGCTACAGCTTATTTTAATGGCCACTCGTAGGGTTTGCTCTTTTCCACACACACGTAAATGCATCTCTAGTGCTCTGTGTGTGTTTGAGTGAGTGTATTTGTATATTTGTGTGTGTGTGGTAGTAGTAGTAGTGTCTAGTCTAGTAGCATGCTCACAGATAAATGCTTAGAAAAGGAGTAATGGCAATGTTTTATGCATTCTTAAATTGTGAATGTCCAAATAGTAATAAACAGCTTGTCCTGGTCAGTATCATAGACTATGGTCTAGAAAAATATTTCAATAGTTCAGGATTGTTCTCAAGGATTGTTCTGTGCATAGACTATGGTCTATGCACATGCACACACAAAAACAAACAAACTTACTTTATTGCATTGTATAACCTGTTACCAAGAAAACACTTATAATTGTCAATTAGTCTAACTTGATGTGCTAAAATTGAAAAAACAAAACAAACACTAAAACCATCAACAAACAAACAACACTGGATGACTTAAAACAACAACCAACATTATCAACCCACATTTAACTTCATGCTTTGACGTCTGTTTCAGCCGTCTCTGCTCTGCTGAGGTCATGATTGAATCTTTCCTCTACTGAGGTCATGACTGAAAGTTTCCTATTGTTAAGCAGGGCTTAGGAAGGTCAGAACCAATAAAAGCGGGTTTAACTAAACATCTATTAGTGTAATGCGAGTCAGCATTCCTGCTTAAACAGCGAGATGTGATTGGCATTGTTGCAGCAAGCTGTTTAGTTGTGGTTTTGTCAGATGGAAGTGATGGTTTGTCTTTATTAGAGCATTGTGTCTTGCCTGATTAAGAAAGATTCAGTCGGCTTTCAGCCAACAGATGGGAGAACTGAACTATTAATCCAAACTGCTTTATTTACTCTTACCACCACCACCACCAACAACAACAACACCACCACCAATCTGTTAAGCAAGATAAGTTGTTAACTTTATAATTAAGTGAGATATTCTGAGAACAATCCTGAACTATTGAAATATTTTTCTAGACTAAAAGATTCTTCAATGTTCACTTGCAGATCCCGATTTAGGATATTAAAAGACTTAATTGTTGGCTCATCAGATCGGCGTCAACCTTTAAATCACCAGTAAAAAATAATATGATTTATTTTTTTACAAAGAATTAGATATACATTTTTTATTAACTTAAATTTTATTTGTGGTGTCAGATTATTAGTTGTGATTTCCTCTACTTTTTTGAGAATAGAAACAGACTTTAAAAGTGTGTGTGTACTCAACTCAAGCCCTTCTAGCTACTTGATAATTAATTTCATTATTGTGGACTGCATTTTTCCTATCGTTGATTTTTAGTAACTAACAGGTGTAAGGTTAATTTAGTTTAAGTAAATTAAGACTTAGTGGCAAGTTTTTGGCCTTTTGACATCTCTACAACTCTAATTGTTTTCTCCTGCATTTCATAAAAAAAATTGAAACATTCTGTAATGTATTCAATTAATAACTATTTGATCCATTGAATTCAAATATTGTATTCATTAATTTGTACCATACTAACATCATAGCTGTAACGTGTCGGGGACAACAGGGTTGAGGATCCACGTGCAGCTTTATTAAACAGAATAGTCAGGCAGGCAATGGAGCAAACTGGAGCATACAGGTAATCCAAAAGCGTTATCAGAGTACTGGCGAATGGTCGGGCCAGGAACCAAAACAACATAACATAAAACAATAAACAAAGCAAAGGTCAAAAACACTAAAGGCAAGATCAAGGAAACGCTTTGAATTGCTCACTTACAGCTTACAAGACTCAGCAAATATGTGTGTGCTGTTTAAAGTCTGGGTAATCAGTCCTCAAGCTTCAGCTGTGTGTTTGCAATCAAGGGGGATCTGGGCCAGGTGTGTGAGTACAGGGAATGATGAGATTTGTAGTTCATTTCAGTGGCAGAACTGTAGTCTGGGTAATAGTGCATGCTTTCCAGCGATCTGCAAGGCCTAGATCGCTGGTGATCGTGACTATAGCATTTACTAGAGGTTTACCTATAGAAATCTTTCTGATATTTGTCTGATAGCACTGCATTCTAATTGACTGACGGTTTTAAATATGTAATTTTGATACCTACACATCTTTGAGTTTTAAAAATAAAAAGGACACGTTTTCTTCTTTATATAATGGTGTATGTATCTGGTCTCTTCTAATGCTGATTATTTATGGTGAAATGGCAAACACAATTCACTGATGTAGAAATATTGTGAACTAGGGCTGCACGATATTAGAAAAACACATTGCAACATATATATTGCAATATATATATTTTTTCTGCGATATTTATTGCGATTTATTGAGTATAATTTCACCAGATGAAATGGATGGCTCTGTATAGACTTATAATTTTGTGAGAAGAATTCATAATTTTTGATTTATTGGCATGATTTTACAGGGGAATGCATCTGCATACAATATAATAAACCAACCACAAGCATAAAGATACAAATTGAACCAAACAATATTTTATTGTGGTCTGTGAGTCTGGGAGCAATCAGGTAAAAATTTAATAATCAGATGTCAAATAGCACTTCATCCTATATATATTCATTCATTTTCCATCCACATAGTCCCTTTAATCATCAGGTTTCGCCACAGCGGAATGAACCGCCAACTTATCCTGCATATGTTTTACGCAGCGGATGCTCTTCCAGCCGCAACCCAGTAATTGGAAACACCCATACACACTCATTCACACACACATTCATACGCTACGGCCAATTTAGCACTGTCGCCTCACAGCAAGAAGGTCGCTGGTTCGAGTCCCAGCTGGGTCAGTTGGCATTTCTGTGTTTCTACGGCCAATTCAGTTTAATTAATTCACCTATACCGCATGTCTTTGGACTGTGGGGGAAACTGGAGCACCCGGTGGAAACCTACACCAACACTGGGAGAACATGCAAACTCCACACAGAAATGCCAACTGGCCCAGCCATGACTCGAACCAGCGACCTTCTTGCTGTGAGGTGACAGTGCTAACCACTGAGCCACCGTGCCACCCTTATATATACATGCATACAATTAATCCTTCTTAAAGTTATAAACATTATAATTTATTGTACACTGATGCTTTAAACTGGCTTGAAATGCTCACACAGTAACAGGCCTTACAAACACATGCAAATTATAAATGTTTTAGTTTTTCAACTGTGGCTCCTGGTTAACTGTAATCTTGGCTCCACATTGCAGATCCTACAATGTGACTATTGCGGACGTGCCCATTATGACTTCAGTGCTGAAACACTATATTGTGCAACCCTATGAAACTTTAATTATCAGCTTCGTGACTCCATAACAGCCATGTGCCAACTGAACTGTTGCCGTACTGATGATGCCCACACATATGATTATGAACAATCATTTGAAGGGGTCTGTCCAACTTGAATCATCACATTGGAGAATGGGATAATTTAGCCATTTTCTGTTTTGTGGCTAGAATTCTCAGTTATATTAGTTTTTGCTGTGATTTTGTTTGTCATATCATAAATAAAACAACTAGTGGTGGTTTTGACTGATTTTAAATTCAAGGCATATAAATGGCTGCAGGATGTCATAGATATTTTTGGTGATGTGGACTAATAAACATTCCCCCAGATCTAGTAGCAATTAGCAAACATATTAGCAGCATTCTAGAAACCACCTGAAACATGCTAGCAGCCATTGAACAACCTTCTAGCAACATTTTAGCTACCACCCAGGAGCAGCCTAGTAACAAACTAGCAATATTCTGACAACCATCCAAAAACTCTTAGTAACCAACTAGAAAACCATCGAGCTGTACAATCACCCATAACATGCTAGCAACTAACTAGAAACATTCGGGCAACCACCCAGAACATAAATGTGCATTATGAAGCATCAGAATCGGTACTCTGTATCGACCGATCACCATGACCTGGCATCAATACTTTGTATCGGCTGCAAAAATCCAGATCGGAGTATATTACCCGTTTATTTTAAAGGGCACCTATTTGTCCCTTTTTCAAGATTGAACAGAAGTCTTTTGTGTCTCCAGAATGTGTCTGTAAGGTTTCAACTCAAAACACCCATCAGGTTATTTATTATACCTTTCAGAAGCTTGTAATTTTCAGCTCTGAGCATCTTGTAGCTGTTTTTGTTGCCTGTGCCTTTAACGCTGGTTTTCCCCGCAGTGGGATTCCCATGTGTCTGTCAGTGTGTGCCTCAGTCTCTGGCTGCGTCCGATAAACAGCACAGTGACAGACATGAAGGAAGCAGATCTCGCGTAACGTTTGTGAGAAATACTGCAGTAAGAACTTTTCCAATGATTATTTGTGTTTTGTTGTAGAGTTAATTCAAGCCTTTCGATGAGTCACACACAATGTTGTTACAAAGTACACACACACACACACACACACACACACACACACACACACACACACACAGACACACACAAACACAGACACACACACACACACACACACACACACACACACACACACACACACACAGACACACACACAAACTTTGCACTGTTTTTGCACAGCAAATGTGACAGGATACATGTTAATATCCACTGCTGTATGGATATCCTTTATGTTAATGTACAAAATACGTCCTCAAACCGGGATTGAAGTGTCGTCTTTTATAATTGTGCTGACGTGGCTGTGGTGATAAAGACGATAAGATGCCCTGTTTTAAAAACATTTTAAACCTGTGAAACTCATTCGTGATCACATTTGATGATGATTGATGATCACAGAGCTGAACAGATCTTTTAATCCCAGTTGCTTTGCGCACATCCTGTCTTGTTGATACTATTATACGCGTTACTACGGAGACATTTAATAAGCAGCTGTCAATAAATTCTGTGGGTGGGGAAAACGCACTCCTACGTCACATTGCAGTGGGCCTCAAAAGGGGAGAGATTCAGATCCTATTTTAACGTCAGGAAATTTAAAAGAGACTTCTTGTCTTTATATCACCCCAATATGACTGTGGAGTGTGAACACACTATACAGTACATACACACAGTTCTGTCCAAACAGCTTCCAAAAGATGATTTTCATCATAGGTGCCCTTTAATATTATCATTACATACAATATATATATTTTTAAATGTAATAAAACAGCATTTCTCTAGTGGAATACCTTCCTATCACCCTAAAAACCTACAAATCAAACTAGCCATAATACAGAATGCTTCCAGCAACTGCCCAAAACACACAAACTGTGGCTGTGACTTTTCAACATGCAAACAGCACTTGCATTTTCATCTGGCTAGACTGATATATTTATACAGCTATTCAACAAGACTCACAGTCATGCTTTCAAAAGGCGCTCATTCATTAAAAGTGCTCTGTTTAAACATACGAAGGAGTGTGTGTGTGCGCGCCGGACAGGTCCTTGTTTTGTGTGCGTTGATTCATCACGTCACTCGTCTTTTTCCTTCTGCGCCTCTGTCTTTCTGAGCTCCTCCTCCCCCTCAGCGAGTGTTTCTTATCTAGTCTCTGTTTGTGGGTGTCAGAGCTGAAAGACTCGTGAACACCTGCAGGTGAAAACACATCTTTTTAGGCCTGAGAGTCTCAAATTAGGGACAGCTGCATTTATTTTTATGCAGTTCACCTTAAACCATCATTAATTCATTCTAAATCAGTCTTTCTTTCTTTCTGGAACCCCCTTTCCTATTTGTGCATTTGGGTCATGTTTATAAACGCCTCTTCTGCTCACCAAAGCTGTATGTATGTATTTATTTATTTATTTATTCATTCATTTATTTATTTATTCATTCATTTATTTTCCTTCGGCTTAGTCCCTTATTTATCAGGGGTACCCACAGTGGAATGAGCCGCCAATCTTCCAGCTTATGTTTTACGCAGCTGATGCCCTTCCAGCAGCAACCCAGTACTGGGAAACACTCATACACTCTTGCATTCTCACACACACACACACACACACACACACACACACACACACACACACACACACACACACTCATACACTACGGCCAATTTAGTTAATCCAATTCACCCATAGTGCATGTCTTTGGACTGTGGGAGAAACCGGAGCACCTGGAGGAAACCTACGCCAACACGCAGAGAACATGAAAACTCCACACAGAAATGCCAACTGACCCAGGGTATCGAACCAGCGACCTTCTTGCTGTGAGGCAGGGGTCACCAATCTCGGCCCTGGAGGGCCGGTGTCCCTGCAAGGTTTTCCTCCTACTTGCCTTAACACACCTGCCTGGGTGTTTCAAGTATACCTAGTAAGATCTTGATTAGCTTGTTCAGGTGTTTGATTAGGGTTGGAGCTAAAATCTGCAGGACACCGGCCCTCCAGGAACAAGTTTGGTGACCACTGCTGTGAGGCAACAGTGCTAACCACTGAGCCACCGTGCCACCAAGCTGTATTTATTTGATCAAAAATGCACATATATTATGAAATGTTATTTCAGATAACCTTTTTTTTGTTTAAATATATCTTAAAATTATCATTTTATTCTTGTCAACCAAAGTTCCCCCAATCCCCTCCCACCCCTCGGCATGATCCTTTAGAATTAATATGATGATTTGCAGCTTGTTTGCAGAGAAAACACCACTGGCGATTACAACAGTAACATTAAGCGTTAAAAAAACATTATGCTGTTTTTATGTTTATATGATTGGACTTGAAGAATTGTAGTTTTATAAAACAAGCATAACTTAATTAAACTGAAACCACATCATGTGGAATCTTGAATATATCATTGTGAAATTCATAAAAGCATAATCTGACTAAAATACATACTAGTCTTTGTCCAAAAACTGTCCAAACTCCATATTCCTAACAAAAACATCAAAAACTACATAAATATTACTTTGACATGTTTTCAAATAATATATATTTTTCTTGCACAATTTTCACGTGAAAACAAGGAAACTTTTACATTTCTGCAAAGGTTTGGTAATAGTTGTATGTAATCATGTTTGTCAAAGTTCACAATTCAGTCTCAAAAGTGTGTAAAAAAACAACAATAACTATATATAAACTATATACTGTATATATGGTTTACAGAGTTATATTTATGAAAAATTTGCTTATTATCCTTTGGCTTAGTTCCTTATCAGGGGTCAACACAGCAGAATGTATCGCCAATTACCCTGTCATTTGTGAGGAATTGCAACACTAATATAAATTCATAGATAATTTAATAAAGTTTTATTTGTGTTATTTGTTTTTGTTTTTTTGCACGTAATAATGCACACACACGTCTTACACCCAGAATAAACACCCTTGATCTCTTTCATGACAAAATGGACCTGGATGCTTTTATGAGGGTTAAACATTTAAAGCATCAGCATATCTTCCAGTTTTGTATTACAGATCATGCTGTTTGTGGCAAGATGTGCATATGAAGCTAATGAGTATAATAAAACATATACTGTTGTAGAAATGTCAACAAAAACAACTGAAAAATGTACGAACTAAAAGTCCAGCTAAATCCAATGTAAAGTTCTTTCATAAGATCCAAAGTAGCCTCCAAACTGCTGTTTCATCCGTTAAGCTTGACGATTGAATTAAGAACAACAATAATACTGATACTAATTTGAATAATAAACAGTTTATAAATCGAGTGCTCAAATAAAGATGCGTGGTTTCAGTTCAGCATAACACTACTTGAATAAAACACACAGGATTAAGCTGAACGATCCTTTATGCCATGGATTTGTCATTTATTTATCTAGCGGCGATAAAACAAAAGATCTTAACCCGGCGGTGAGATGTTTCCACAGAGTTCAGCTTTAAAAACCACAGGATTCATCATCATTTGCTGAAGAGCCTCTCCTTCATTGTTTCCAGCTCATCAAACCTGAAATCCCTCGAAAAACCCACAAACACTTGTATTGGAGCGAATCGGGCCGGAGCGCGCAGATTTCCTGATCGGTGAATTCGAGGAGCATGTCAAGTGTACTTCTGCTTAGGCACAGGGTCATTAGGGCCAAATTCATTTAGCCTCATTAAGGTGTCAATTATTCTGAGGTTTGGCTGATATGTGCTGAGATGACGTGCGCTTCCGATGCGTTCGTGAAGATGTGGCCACACTTCTGATTAGGATTACATGCAGACGGGATGTGTTAAGTTGGAGAAGCAATCGAGTGTCAGTAAAGTCTTTTGCACATTAACTGTGTCCACCTTAATGTCTGAAGGATATGAAGAAAAAAAAAAAACACATGAACTAAAGAAAAGCCTATACAAACAAAATAAAGAAACTTTTTGGATCCAGCACATTCCTATATCTATGCATGCATGCACATACATACGCGTGTGTGTG
>CAIGQW010001014.1:3937757-3948005 GCA_903798125.1 Danio choprae
CACACACACACACACACACACACACACACACACACACACACACCTCAGAGAAAGAGAGGTCCTGGGCGAGAGAAAGACGCTGCTCGCGTGAAAACCACTTCAGTGTTCTCAATTATAGTAACGCGCATTTTATTGTCAGTAACGGTACCGGCATTGTAACGGGAAACAGTAATTAATTTGATTACTCGTTACTGAAAAAAGTATTTATATTTAGTTTATTTATAGCCCCATTATTCTCATCACTGGTGTGCACACATCTAGGTAAATTTAAAAGGCAGGTGCTCGATTTTGCCAAACACAATAGAAATATAATTCGGCACACTGCCACTTTAGCTCTCAAAAAACGTTTCAACCTACAAGGTCTTCGTCAGGTCACATAGGAAACACTATCAGGTTATTATCATTATCAGGTTACTATCACTATCACTATTTATGAATAAGTATGTAAATAATAATAATACACAAGTCAAAACAAACTGATTTTCCTGTGTGACCTGATGAAGACCTTCTACGTTGAAAAGTTGTCCAAATGAAGTTTGTCTTTGAGAGCTAAAGTGATAGTGTGCCAAATTATTATTATCTCTTTAACTGCCCCACCAAGAAAAAAATGTTTGGGTAGCAACTCCTAATGTCCCTAGTTAACACACTCAATGCATTATTATTTTTTTCAACACATCCCATAATTTCTATAATATCAGCCTCTACCAAATCGTTAATATGCCGATTCATGGTAAAAGTACCGAACTAGCTACAATTTCAAACAATATGGGCCACCGTTTCCAAAGAGCAGTTAACCTGTTGAAATTTACCGTCAAATCAACCTTTAACCACAGTGATACCACACTCAATGAAAGAAAGAACAGAAAATGGTGCTAAATAGCATTTAAAGTGGTTCTTTGGCTTGTAATCATAAGAAACCACTTAAAAAAGACTGGATTTTTTTTCAACAATGTGGTCAAAAGTGATGTCTGACAGACTTCCTTTCTTCATAATTAAAATACTATAGTAATTTATATTTAATAATGTAGTGTTTTTGAACCATACAATAGTAAAGTGTATTATACTGTAATATAATTGAAGACTGCAGTATTGGGTCATTCGTTTATATTACTGTAGCTGTTCAACAGAATCACCACAGTAATGAATTCAAGAACTATAGTGTAGTTCAAAAACACTATTTACTATAATATTTTTTCATATGGGGCATACTGTCACCCTGTTTACCATCCTTTTATAACATTTACAATTAACAAATTGAAGATCAAAACAAAACACAAACAAGTAACGTTGAATCTAAATTAAAGTACACTTTCAAAAGAACAACAGTTGCGTTACAACCCAGACTTAAGAGTGTGTGGTTTTCTTGAACTCTATATTTTGCACCTGTGACTGACCGTGTTTGTGTTTGTCTGGAAAACACTCATACACTCTCACATTCACATACGGCCAATTTAGTTCATTCAATTCACCTATAGTGCATGTGTTTGGACTGTGAGGGAAACTGGAGCACCCGGAGAAATAAATTGGGAGATGCCAGACGCCAACACGGGGAGAACATGCAAACTCCACACAGAAATGCCAACTGACCCAGCCGGGACTCGAACCAGCGACCTCCTTGCTGTGAGACGACAGCAAGACGCCCTTGTTTGTCTTTTAAAAACATTTATTCATTTACCAAGTAGACCCTTTGATGTTCCTGCAGAGTTCTGATTGGCTGAAATTATTTTGTTGATATAAGAGTTGCCGCTCTGCAGATTTCCCAGCACCGGATTGTAATTGAATCATGAGCCGCGGGTGTTTAGATCTTTGTGTGTGAGGAGCTCAGGCAATCTGATCTGCTGCTGTCGGGATTTGGCATAATTTCAGTTCACATCTCTGGCATCATCTTCATCCTCCTCCTCCTCTTCTCCATGAAGGAACCAGGTGCTGCCTATTCATTAGCCATTAGCGCTCGGAGATCCAGCCAAACAGACCGCCTCACCGTGCCATCCTAAAGCTGCAAACAGATTATTCAAATTCCCCCTTTTTGCATTTGGATGAGATGGTTTGCTTGTATATAATATCGCAAAAGTTATTTTAAAGGTGGCAACAAATTGTGTTGTTGTTACACTCTAAAGGGATAGTTCACCCAAAACTGAAAATTATATCATAATTTACTCACCCTTTACTTGTTTCAAACCTTTTATGGGTCTCTTTCTTCTGTTAAACACAAAAGAAAGTATTTTGAAGAATGCTGGAAACCTGTAACCACTGACTTCTATTTGTTTTTCCGACTATGAAAGTCAATGGTTACAGGTTTTCACCTTTCTTCAAAATACCTTCTTTTGTGTTCTACAGATTCAAGAAACTCATAAAGGTTTGTAACCACTTGAGGGAGAGTAAATAGTGATCATTTTTCATTTTTGGGTGAGCTGTCCCTTTAAATGGACATTGACTCTTTCATTTGCATTTGACTTAATTTACAAAAAGTGCTGGGTTGTTGTAACCCAACACAACCATTGGTGTGCCATTAAAATGTAATTGAAATTAACTAGGGCTACACATATTTTTAGAAAAATTAGACATTATACACACAACAGTTCTGTCTGGTTCTCGAATCTGATTGGCTGTATCAGAATTCGTACAGCCTCCTCACCCTTGTGTATTACTCCACCCACATAGTGACAGCAGATCAATAAACTCACTACAGTTTGACAGATATTGCTGCTGTTGGACAACAATTTACTTTTGAGGCTTTTTTTTAGGCGAGCATGTAGTTGTTTAGATTGCATCCTCTTTATATTTATACCTTATTTGCAGTTTATTTATAAGGACCGTGCCTATTTTAAATATTTATAATTTGAGAGACAGCGCGTCGGCATCCATCAGCCTGTCATTGAGCAGAGCAAAGGCTGTTGATGTTGTCCATCCACAAGATGGCGACAGACCGCATAATAAGCCCTTAGAGGATTTAAAAACAGCATAATTTCGTACTACAGCTGATCAACTTAGAATGTCAATTACCTGTTTTATAATGGTTTGATCTCTTTTTATATTGCAGTGCTGTATTTATACCATAGTAATTGTAGTGTATTGAGTGTGAGATGGGACTCGCATATCAGGAATGCATGTATTTTGTGTTGGCCACTCTTTGTATAACCCTGAGTTAATTTTTGGTTGGCCATCTGTTTGTTTTTAATGAGTCTCTTGCTTTCGGTACTGCAGATTAGTTCAGTAAACAGAAAGAAAGAATAAATGCCCACATGTGTTTAGCGTTTTTCCTTATCGCAAACACAACAGTAATCTGGTAGTGTTCGCGTTTTTCGGGTTAATTATTGTGATATCCCTGTTGCAACAGTAGTACTGGGAAATCTCTGGAGACTGGTGGCATTTCATACCGTTCAGCCTTATCTTAAAATGTAAGCAAAATCACCTGCTTTGTTATCAGTTTAGATATTGCGCTAGAGAATCATTCAAACACTAGCTCTAAAGTGACGTTGGTGAATTAATAAGGGCTTCTGCTGTTCTAACGTCAGCTGCAGATGTGAAGGAATTGCGTAAGAGAGTAGTTCTTAATACAAAAGGATTTTTAGACTCTCCTTGTTTGATCTTCTTTTTTATATACACGATTATGGCGTCGAACTGTTGTATAAACGCAATATCACACGAGTAGCAGTGCAATATGGCTGTATATCGTCACTGGTGGGGACACTAAGACACTCGTGCCAACGCACACCTCCTACCAGTGCCGATATACAGCCATATCGCACTGCTACTCGTGTGATGTTGCTCATATATATTGTGATATAAATACAATCTCACCAGATGACTTAAATCGCTCTATTTGGAAAGTCATTATTTAGATTGATTGGGATGATTTTGTTGGGGAGTGAAATATAAATATATTTGATGTAATTTATTATATACATATAATAAACAAACTACAGTCATAAATAAACTCAATGGAGCATGTGAAATAAATGTTAAAGTTAAATAAGCAGTGATTTATGGTTTTCTGGGGAGAGTCTAACAGTATTCGGCTACAGAAATTGAATAATCAAATGTAAAAGAGCATTGCATAGTCTTCATCATATAAATGATTCAATGAAACTTATCTTTATTAAACTTCTTTATGCTCTATGTTCTCTTAAAATGCTTTAAACTCTTAAAATACTTACATGGCGCTTAAAAACACATGAAAATTATAAACGTTCACTCTATAATGGGTCCATTCTGCAGTGTCTCTACAAATCTCATGTGTTTTGACTTGTGGTTTCTGGTCAAATATAATCCCAGCTCAACATTGCATATCTTGCAATGTAACTATTGTGGACACACATTGCGATATCGATGCTCTGATATATTGTGCATCCCTAGAGTTAACTCAACATTGGGTTTGTCCTTATTTGAGCCAGCATTGGGTTACAACGTCCCAGCATTTTTTACAGTGCAGAATAACATAACAAATGTGAATCACTTGACCCATTTAAAAAAATTGAATATAATTGAAAAAAAAAATCTGAAATCTGTATCGAATTTGCTTAGAAATGTCTATTTTATTGATTGGAAGTCATTGGGCAGTGAATGGCAGGCATCATGAAGGCTGGAAGGATATTTTGATTAACAGAAATCATTCTACATATTGTGACCTATTTAATGTCCCTTTTTATTTTTTTTCTTGTTCAGCTTGGAATTACTAGGTGCTTTTCTGTTCACGATGTGTGTCAGATTTATCCCAGCACTCTAAAACTAGATGGATTTTCCAGGTGCACAGCAGCCACAGTATTTACAGAAGCTGCAGTAAAAGTGCGCTGTGTTTAACTACCCTGATTTGTGCTCTCTCTCTCTCTGTTGTATGTGTGTGTAGGTGCTAAAGGAAGGCCAAACAATCACAGACCTTGGAAAATACATGTACCCTTCTGTGTGTCTCAAGAAATTAGGTAAAATCAGGACAAACTTACTGTGCTGAACCTACTGTGTTTTTTTTAAATGCGTTTGGTAACTAAAGCATTGCAAATCAATGGCATAATTGTCTGCTGATTGTCTGCTTTTTTTTTTTTTTTTTTTTTTTTTTGGCATTGTTAAAACACACACTAAGATCTAGCCCTGGATGCCAGATCCTGTCAAAAAAATTCTGTTTTTCTGGGTATCCAAACAAGCCAGCAAAGTCGCTTAATACCCAAACCCGTTAAGCAGTACAGGTGTAACAGATGGACGCTGGACAATTGAGGATCCATGTGCAGTTTATTAAACAGAGAATGGTCAGGCAGGCAACGGTCAAATGGGTACAAAAAGCGGCAAACAACACGCATGAGAAAACAAGGCTAGGATCAAACATGGAAAGACTTAGACAAAAAAACGCTTCGCAGTGTTACAGATAAATAGTAAACAAGACTCAGCAAAGTGTGTGAGAATGTGAGGTCTATAAATAGTCCAAGTAATGAGTCAATCATGAGCTTCAGCTGTGTGTCTGAATGATTGTCAGCTGTGGCAGGAGTGATGAGTGCAGAGTCTTCTGGGAGTTGTAGTTCATATCAGTGGCACATGTGTAGATCTCCAGCAATCTGCACAGGTTAGATTGCTGGTGATCGTGACAACAGGACTGAATTAACAATCTCCAATCAATATACACTGCAAAAAAAAGAAAAAGCTGACTCAACTTAAAATTGTAAGGTAACTTGCTGCACATATTTTTTGAGTTTACTTTTAAGCCAAGCACTAACCTGATCTCATGAGGAAACTTGCATATTTTACGCTTTGCCAGTTTAGTGGGTAATTAGTATGAATTCATACAAGTCGTATGAGAATGTACGATTTATAAAAGGAGGCTTGGCATCAAACTCCACCCCTAAACCCAACCATGAGCAAAAAAGGAATGAGCAAATCGTACTGAAGTGTGCGATCGTATGAATTTGCAGCTAAATCAAAAGGTTATGAATTGGCTTGATAAAGTACTGCGCTTGACTGGATTTAAGTTGAGTTAACTTAAAATGCTCTGCAGCAAGTTGCCTATTTTGCCAAGCTGCCAATTATTATTTTTGTCTGAGAAAGCCAAAGAAGAACAGAAACTGGAGACTTTGTAATGATGATAAAGAAAGAGCAGAGTTTATTGAATCTTAGTTGTGTATGTTTCAAAGCTCAAGCTTCGTCTCACCAGGACAAATTAAACATTTTTTTAATATACCATAAGCAACAGCAATGGAAAATGAATTACTGCGTCACAACATTGTCCAGTGATATTACAGACATTCAATTATCTCAAATATCTCTTAAGGCTGATTTATACTTCTGCGTCAAACGCACGTGTATGCTCCGGCGCAACCTTCGCGCGGTGGTATAGCCCCCGCTGTGGCTCAAAACGGTGCGGTGGTATAGCACCTCTCAAAAAATTTAACTACACGTAGCAATGATGCTTAGCGCAAGATTTGTGATTGGTCGGCCTGGTAGCGGTGACGAGTGTGGGTGGTGCTGAGAGCTGCGAGCCCGATGGAGCGAGTGTTTACGAGTGTCGAGTCCCGTGAAGGAGCTCCATATGGAAACTTTTGTTTTGCGTTTACCTTATGGTTAAAGTTGTTGCACGTCTGCCGGTTCCCGCCTCTAAAAGAGCATTAAGGTAGCATTCACAAAAAAACAAACCCCCGTGAAGAAACTCAACACAGAGAAACATAACCTCCTGCCAGCTGTAAGTGTAAGTGTTATTGCAGAGCAACACAAACAGCATGCAGAAGTATAAATGCACGACTACGCGCAAGGCATGTGCCGTGGGTCACGCCGATCACTTAACGCAGAAGTATAAACCAGCCTTTAGTCTTAAAAACAGCTTTCCCTTGAATCCACACAGTCATAACAATACGAAAAATGGCAAGTAATAATAAAGCAATAAATATAGGAAAATAGTAATAATAAAAATATAAAAACATAATAAAATGACAAATAATAACAATTTTTTATTTGTTTAGCACTTTTCCGACATACATGCAACTCAAAGCGCTTCACAAACATTCATTCCTTCATTCATTCATTTTCTTTTTGGCTTACTCCCTTTATTAATCTGGGGTTGCCACAGCGGAATGAACCGCCAGCTTATCCAGCAAATGTATTACGCAGCGGATGCCCTTCCAGCCGCAACCCATCACTGGGAAACATCCATACACACTCACTCATTCACACACACACTATGGCCAATTTAGCTTACCCAATTCACCTGTACCGCATGTGTTTGGACTTGTGGGGGAAACCGGAGCACCCGGAGGAAACCCACGCGAACACTGGGAGAACATGCAAACTCCACACAGAAATGCCAACTGACCCAGCCAAGGCTCGAACCAGCGACCTTCTTGCTTTGAGGCGATTGTGCTATCCACTGCGCCACTGCATCGCCCGCTTCACAAACAAACAAGTATTAAAAAACACATCAATGTCAGGTAAAATATAAAAAAAACAGAAACGAATACAAAAAAACAAATGTATAAACAAATAGAGCAAAAGAAACAACAAGTATATACTCCGATAAATGTATACATGTACAAACATACACACCCACGGTAGTACTTACATGTGTGTATATACATGCACACGCTGTACATGCATACAAACATACACATATACATAAAATGCATACACTTCACACACTATTATATTTGTATTCAATTTTAATAAGGTACGTCTTAACACACATTTTTTAAAAACCAATAATTATTCATTCATTCATTTTCCTTCAGCTTACTCTTTATTCATCATGGGTCGCCACAGCGGAATAAACCGCCAATTTATCCAGCATATGTTTTACACAGCGGATGCCCTTCCAGCTGCAACCCGGTACTGGGAAACATCCATGCACACTCATTCACACACATACACTATGGGCAATTTAGTTAATTCAAATCACCTATACCGCATGTCTTTGGACTGTGGGGGAATCCAGAGCACCCAGAGGAAATCCACGCCAACACGGGGAGAACATGCAAACTCCACACAGAAATGCCAACTGTCCCAGCCAGGACTCAAACTAGCAACCTTTGTGCTGTGAGGTGACAGTGCTAACCACTGAGCCACCGTGTCGGCCACCAATAATCTTAAAAGGATAATTATCTAAATGACTAATGATTAGAAATTATTAAATAAAAATGATTGGTAATGGATGAATATAATCGAATGAAAACAAAGGAATGGTTGCTTTCTTTAAGCAACACACACTTCATTACATCTTTCATAATGGAAATGAGAAGTCATGGTTTTATCTGTAGAAAGTAAAATAAATAGCCATTACCATCCACACCATCACATGGTAGAGCATAATGTAACATTGCATGTTCAGAAAACAGCTTGATGGAGTTTATATAATTCCAGTCTGTATGTATGCTGTATGTGCATTAATAACTATGCTCTATTATACTGATTGAATTGTAGTATGGATGGGCTGTGAAAGAGAGCCCTGAATTAAACGCTTGTATTTTTAATCTGGAGATTAGGTTCAGATAGGCCTCTCTCTAAAGCCTGGATTAAATGCAATCCTCCCCAGGGTAAAAAACATCCACCGGCTTCAATCTAATTGGCTTTGGCTTTTACAAAAACAATGAGTAGCTGACAGCTGAGAAAAACATTTTTGTTTGCTTCTTCTATCCGTAGTTTTAACCTGAAATATTAGTCTTGAAGTTATTAGTCAACAGCTCTGATATTTACATTGAAAATGACAGCTACTGTGTTCATATTGTAAGTTCAAACCCATCAGTGCGCTAATATGCTTTTTCATCTGTTATTATGAATCATTTATTTGGACTGGCTCCAGCCGCTCTGCTCGTATCACTCGCTGTTTATTCACAATTTGACATCGTCATGAATGTAGTGTGCATGGTGTGATCTTGAGCTGAAATATGCATTCGGTTCACTCCATCTGTTATAAAGCAGAAGATAGACATTTTCTCTTGTCTGTCTGTCTGTCTGTCGTTTTCTCTTATCTGTGTCTGTCTGTGTTTTATCTGTATGTCTGTCATTTTTCTCTTTTCTATCTATCTGTCTGTCCTTTTCTATTTTCGGTCCGTCTGTCTGTTTTGTTGATGTCTTATATCAGTCTGTCGTTTTCTTTCTCTTGTCTGTCTGTCATTTTTTTTCTTTTCTGTCTGTCTGCCTGTCTGTTTTGTTGTCTTATATCAGTTCTTGTCTGTCTTTCTGTTGTGTTGTTTTGTCTTATATCAGTCTGTCGTTTTCTCTTGTCTGTCTGTTTGTAATTTTATTTTATTTTCTGTCTGTCTGCCTGTCTGTTTTGTTGTTATCATATCAGTCTGTCGTTTTCTTTTCTGTCTGTCTGTCTGCCATTTTTTTGTTTTCTGTCTGTCTGTTTAGTTGTTTTGTCTTATATCAGTCTGTCGTTTTCTCTTTTCTTTTGTCTTGTATATTTCTGTCATTTTCTATGATCTGTCTGTCTGTTTGTTGTTCTCTTTTTATATCTCTGTCTTTCTGTTTGTTGTTTTCTCTTATCTATCGGTCTGTCCATCATTTTGTCTGTCTGTTGGTTTTTCTTGTCTGTTGTTTTCTCTTTTCTATCTGTCTGTCTGTCATTTTTCTTTTCTATCTTTGTCTTTCCTTTTCGGTCCGTCTGTCTGTTTTGTTGACGTCTTATATCAGTCTGTCGTTTTCTCTTGTCTGTCTGTCTTTTTTTTCTTGTCTGTCTGTCTGCCTGCCTGCCTGTCTGTCTGTTTTGTTGTCTTTTATCAGTTCTTGTGTGTCTTTCTGTTTTGTTGTTTTGTCTTATGTCAGTCTGTCATTTTCTCTTATCTGTCTGTTTGTAATTTTTTTCTTTTCTGTCTGTCTGCCCATCTGTTTTGTTGTTGTCGTCGTTTTCTTTTCTATCTATCTGTCTGCCATTTTTTGTTTTCTGTCTGTCTGTTTAGTTGTTTTGTCTTATATCAGTCTGTCGTTTTCTCTTTTCTTTTGTTTTATATCTGTCTGTCGTTTTCTATGATCTGTCTGTCTGTTTGTTGTTTTCTCTTATCTATCTGTCTGTCTGTTGCTTTCTCTTTATATATCTGTGTTTCTGTTTGTTGTTTTCTCTTATCTATCGGTCTGTCCATCATTTTATCTGTCTTGGTTTTTCTTGTCTGTTGTTTTCTCTTATCTATCTGTCTATTGTTTTCTCTTTTCTATCTGTCTGTCTGTCATTATTAGGGACCGAGCACCGGAATGGTGCGTAGGCCCTATTGGAATTCCGCTGTTTATTATTATTTCTTCTTCTTCTTCTTCTTCTTCTTCTTCTTCTTCTTCTTCTTCTTC
>CAIGQW010001014.1:3958450-3985641 GCA_903798125.1 Danio choprae
ACCAACAACAACAATTAAACTACAACCAACAACAACCAACCAACAACCACAACAGCAATCAAACAATTACAACCAACCAACAACCAACCAACAACCACAACAGCAATCAAACAACTACAATCAACCACAACAACACCAACAACAACAAAAGAAGAATATCATAAGGGCATGAAACCACTTGACCCTGGGTAAAACATTTTTTTTATTGTGAACTATCCCCTTAAATACCTCTGTATTAGTTAACTACATTTTGTTAGTAGCTTGCAGCTTAACGGCTAAATAATGAGTGAAGCTCTACAGTATATGCATTATTTGTGATTGTGGGTGCAGATGGAGTTCAGATATTCATCAAAATTTTTTTTTCTCCAGCATCTACAGGTTACGGTTGGCGTCATCATTAGCAGGTCTGTGTCAGCCAGCAGCCCAGAGGGAGTTCAGAGAGGACCTGAGCTGTGAGATGAGGTGAAAGCAGCCCATATTCCCTCAGTGACAGTACAGTCTGTTCACATTATCAGGTTACAGAATCCATGGCAACATGGGACATCTCGGCATTCTGGGATTAAGACAGACCAGCCTCAATAATTCTTTTTACCTATCGCTGTCTTCTTGAAATACACTAAAGGTTCAAAGCTAGGATGTTTTTTTTTAATGCAATTGAAGTCAAAATGATTAGCACTCGTGAATTATTATTTTCTTTTTTAAATATTTCCCAAATTATGTTTAACAGAGCAAGGAATTTTTCACTTTATTTTCTATAATATTTTTTCTTCTGGAGGAAGTCTTATTTGTTTTTAGTCTGGAATAAAAGTTTTAATAAAAAAAAAAAACATTTTAAGCTCAATATTATTAAGGTAAATTTTTTTTTTTTTTTTTTTTTTTTTTTATAATCGTCTACAGAACAAACCACTGTTATACAATTTGTTATACAATATACAACTTGTCTAATTACCCTAACTTGCCTAATTAACCTAGTTCAGCCTTTATATGTCACTAAGCTGAATACTAGCATCTTAAAAAATATCTAGTCAAATATTATGTACTATCATCATGGCAAAGATAAAAGAAATCAGTTATTAGAAATGCGTTATTAAAACTATTGTTTAGAAATGTGTTGAAAAAAATCTTTTTTCCGTTAAACAGAAATTGGGGGGACAAAATATACAGGGGGGTTAATAATTCTGGAGGGCCTAAAATTCTGACTTAACTGTGTCAACTCGCCAAGTCTGCATTTATTTATTTATTTATTTTTTTATTAAGGATTTTCAAATAGTACAAACAACGAAGACAAACAAACAAACACACCCCAACCGTTGTCAATTAAATACAATGTACAAATTTATCTGTTTAGCAAAAAACAATAAAATAAACAAAAAAGTAGCCAGAACCCTCTTAAAATAACATTTTCTGAGTTTGTGTAGAAATTATTGGAGAGGTTCCCAAAGTCTCCTAAATTTGTCCTGTTTGTGCTTGGTCATAAGTTAATTTTTCCAAAGGAAGAAAGACTGACAACTGAGAAATCCACGTGGAAATAGTTGTAGACCATTTTACTAAAATACATTTATTAGCCAGAAATGTAATTATAAACAGTTAGAAACAGTTAATAAGTTCTTCAGGAATGTCGTTCAGCAAAAAAAGTGAGGGGGAGAAAATTAAACGTTTAGTCTGCATTTATTTGATCAAGATACACTGAAAAGATAATCATTTTCAACCTTGTATTGGGTAAAGAATCATTTATGGTAACTTCATTGACTTTTATTACACTATATTACATATGGATTTAAGTCAGAAAAGTCTTTTAGTAACCCCCTAGTGACACTCCAGGGTATTTCAATAATTGCCCTATAAAGGGTTAAATAGGTGTTTTCGGTTAGAGTAGTTGTATTAAATGTGTATTACAGTATGATGCAAAAGCTGAAGTTTCAGCATTGTTACTTCAGTGTCAACCTTTAGGAATCATTCTAATATGCTGCTGTTTTAATTTATATATTATGCTTTATTTTAAGATGTTTCTGGGATTTGCCACACAGAAAACCACACCAACCGCATAGCAACACACTAAAACATTTAGGAAACCTGTATAGCAGCCAGCTAGTGTTATGGCACTGACTTTTTTGCAATGGGATTTGCTTCAAAAAATTTACTCTATGCTTTTATTCTGTGCATGCGACTGATTCTGGATTCTTTTTTTATTAGTTCATTACTTATAAGAGGACGAATGCCATTTTGTTTAATTATAATTATTTAAAATGTATAAATTATTTAGGTTTGTTTGTGTTACAGTGGGATGCTGGACATGGAAGTTGAGGATCCACGTGCAGATTTATTAAGATAACAGTCAGGCAGGCAATGGTCAAACAGGAACAAACAGTAACATGAGGGTAATCCAAAAGCGTAGTTAGCAAAGCAGGTGAATGGGCGGGATGTGCGGCAAGATAACATAAAACAATGAACAAAGAAAAGATTAAAAACCATGAAAGGACAAGGCAAGGGAAACGCTTAGGAAAGTTACAGGGGAACAAGACTTAGGTGCGTGCGTGCGTGCCTGCTGTTTATATGGTACATCTGATTGGTCCATCATAAGCTTCTAGGTGTGTGTGTGTAATCAGGGAATCAGGAACTGGTGTGTCTGAGGTCCATGATGGGATTTGTAGTTCATTAAAGTGGCATATGTGTAGTTCTCCAGCGATCTGCGTAGGCTAGATAACTGGTGATCGTGAACGTTTGACATGAGATTCAAATGTCTAAATTCCAACATTTTAACAGAAATTTAAATATTTGTTATTTTTCCTACCCTTACAAAAGAAAAAACATTAATATTGTGTTGTATAAAAATTAATGTAAACATCTGAAAATATGGCACCTTTTTTTGTATTTTACACAAAATTCAGTAGTAGTTTACAGAAATAAAAAAACAAAAACTAATTGTAAATCCTCAATCCAGATAAACTGAGATTATTCATGTGGCATCTAAATTACATACGTTGAATGCAAAATGTGTATTTTAGATTTTTTTTTTTGCAGCTGTTTATATGAAGGCTTTTAATCTCTATAATGTTTTCATGCCATTTGCAAACCCTTTTCAAAATGTCACATCAGCAGATGCTTTTGAGGTGTGTTTACTTATGCATTTGAGTCTCCTCAAATTCTCAGATTTTTGCAGCAAAGCAGTCACTTAAAAAAACCTCAGCAACCGCATAGCAACACATTAGAAACATTTAGAATACCTACGTACATAGCAACCCCCTGGTAACCGCCCTACTGTTAAAACACTGACCTCTGTCTTTCTGGCTGCGTTTTGTCTCTTTATTGGTTGATACTGATTGCTCATTAGAGGCTGGATGGCGTTTAATTAAAAAGCAATTGCGTGTGTGTGTGTCTTGAACTAATTAGGAGCGGCAATTACCCCAAACTGTGAGTGCGTCCTCCTACCGGCCGCAGGAACAATGGACTGTCTGTCAGTGGCAGTGTTGCCCAAGCAGAACAGATGTGTGTGGACACGCGAGACAATGGCGTGGCTGGATAAGTGGGTTCCTGATCTCCGAGGCGGGGGAGGGGGGGATGGGACGGCAGCTTGTGTCCGAGACGCCCGCGTGGGGCGAGGGAGAAATCCACAGGACCAGCGCAGAGCCTGATCTATCCCAAACACGCACACACACACTCAGAGCTGTCATGGCCCCTGCGGAGACAGACCCTGCTGATCGGCTGCTAATGGACATCTGCCATAAATGCCTCGCACCCGTCGCTCTGAGACGGAGATTAGTGCGTATCGTAGATGCACGTCCGCTCACCTCACACAAACAAAGCAAACTGAGGAGGAATGAGGCGAAATCCAATCGACTGAGTGGAAAATCCCCTGTATGAAGTCACACTCGGTCCATAAGGAAGGCCGGATCAGCCGGGAGACGTGTTAGTCCATCTGAACCACTGCCAATTTTCAAATTAGCACCAATTTTCTCCCTGGACAGCAGTTGGCGTTTCTCTTTTAAGACTGTTGCTTTGGTTTTCAAATTTATGGTTCCTGTGGTCTCACAGAGGAACTAATTTTTATGGTTTCCAGAGAACCTTTTCTGTGAATTGTTTTTTTCCCAACATTTTTAAAATCTGACTTTAAAGAACCTTCATTCATTCATTTTCTTTTCGGCTTAGTCCCTTTATTGATTTGGGGTCGCCATAGCGGAATGAACCGCCAACTTATTCAGCATATGTTTTATGCAACAGATGCTCTTCTAGCCGTAACCCATCACTGGGAAACACCCATACACACTCATTTACACATACACTATGGACAGTTTAGCTAATCCAATTCACTTATAGTGCATGTCTTTGGACTTGTGGGGAAACCGGAGCACCCGGAGGAAACCCACGCCAACACGGGGAGAACATGCAAACTCCACACAGAAATACCAACTGACCCAGCCAAGGCTCAACCCAGCGACCTTCTTGCTGTGAGGCGTTTGGAAAGCATATTAATGAATTATGAATTTAATCAAATTGAAATGTTAGTATAATGTACTGTTTTATTTTTTCATGCATTTTTAAATGCATTCAAAACTACTTTTACCTGCTGAATATATAATTATTCAGATATTTTGCATAACCAGATTTTTCAACTAATGAATGTTAGATTTGTCCAACAATTTCACTGGCAATAAGAATCAAAAGAAATAAGAAATCTGGAGTAATTAATTTGAAACATTAAGATTGATTTTGTAATGTTGACACTTTTTAAAAAAAAAATTTATTAAGTGTAATACAAAAAATAATAATTAAAAGGTACCTGACTCAAATGTATAGAATTAAAAGTTAAATTTCTGCTTGTCTATGGGCTTAAAATAATAGCTTTTTTTTTTTTTTTGTTTAAGTGGCACTCAGTCAAATAATTCAGTTTCTTATTGTGTAATTAAGTTCCCTTTCAGACAAAGTATTTAGAAAAGTAATTTAAATACAATTTTAATGATGTAATTAACTACATTTTTGAATGAACTTGGGTTAAAGAGAACTCAGGCCACACATCACACCCACTGTATGTCAGAGTGTGTGTTTTCATGTTGAGTTGTCCATTTTTCATCCTTTAAGAACAATTGAATATAAATAATTAAGAACAGTTTTAATTGTGCAATTAGTAAAACACCTAGGCCTGTCTCTATCTATTGCATTTGTTGTGTGATATATTGCACTAAAATATGTTGCGATTAAAAGATATTGACATTTTTAAAGCCTGTTTATGCCACTCATTACATAATGCCAGAATGGCAGTATAATATCATCATAATGCATGTACACTCTTCCAAAGAACACATCATATTTTATTCTTAAGAATAATTTCATTATAGTCATTTTAACAATTTATTAAAGAGGCATTGGAATGAGAATGTGAAAATGCATATCCTAAATCAATAATAATAATAATAATAATAATAATAATAATAATAATAATAATAATGTTAACAAAAAAGTGCAAGGTAAAAGGCAACAGAGGTAATATCTGCTACCAGATCTATTTTCAGTTGTCAGACACCCACATGAAAATATACTATAGTAATTTATAGTAAATACTATAGTGTTTTTATTAACTATACTGACACTGACACCTCCAATAGAGATGTTGCACAATCAGCTAAAATGTTGCTAGAATGGGTTTTTATGTATGGGCGATATATATTACATCACCAAAAATGATTGAGGTCATGGACATGTGTTGTGCCATAAGTCGATATATTAATTATTGTGACGGGCCTAAAAACACCCTACAATATTTTAGTGTTGTACTGAGTGAATAGAGCTGGATGAACAAAAAAACAACAACAACTGTCTTCATTTCAGGCCACACATCACACTCACTGTATGTTAGAGTGTGTGTTTTCAAGTGCATGTGTTGAATTGTCTGTTTTCTGTGTTTTTGTTAGGATCAGTGTGAGTGCGTGTCTGCAGAGTGTGTTATAATGGCATGCGAGGACATGTCGGTACAGAAATCAGCTGGCGGCATCAGATGCTGGAGGAGAACCTGCCGCAGGAATCCCCACGACAGGAGCCACTCATTATTCACTCGGTCCCGTCTTTTTGTCTCTGGCTGAAGCTGTCAAACTTGTCACTGGCAGGAAAGCGCTGTTATTCCTCAGGGATCCTCTTTCTCTCACTCTCTTGGAAATGAAAATCACTGCCATGTGAAATGGGATCGCTGTTGCCCGTTGCTGCTTCACTGAAGGAGAGATGCTCGTACTCCAGTCATTTTTAATCAGCACAAAAGCCTGTGAGAGTTTACTCAGATGACTGCTCTGCAAACACTTTGTGTTTTTTAAAATTAATTTGTTGCTTGTACAGCAGATTTGGGGTTACGATAATTGAATAATCATAATAAGCAATGCTTGTACAGGCTTTTTAAGCATGTCAAGTCGTGTAAATGAACAACGATTGACGTATTATGAGCAAATGAGTAATAGTAATATCAGTAATTGAAAGGTTTCGATGAAATATTATCAAATTGACAGTAAAAATCATATTTCAAGCAATACAATTCTGTTTATATTCATGTATTTGGAAAAAATATATTAATTATTATTGGGATAATTAAAATTGTAATGTTAGTGTAATGTACTTTGTTTTTTTCAGTATTTTAAGTATAAAAAAATATATTAAAAATATATATTTATTTTACTTTACCACATTTAATAACATTTTAATCGAAAAAACATTTATTTTATGCATGTTTACTTATTGTAATGTTTGTATAATGTTCAATATTTTTGCACTTTTTTACATCTATTTTTATTAATATTTTAGCTATTTTCATTTATTAGATGCAACAACAAAAAATAAACATGAATAATCAAATAATCATAATGAGCAATGCTTTTACAGCATTTGCAGCATTTCAAGTTATGTAAATGAACGTTGATTGCTGTAATATGAGCAAATGATTAATAATAATATAAGTAATTGAAAGGTTTTGATGTAGATGTTTGTTTCTGTTAAGCTTAATTAAATAATTGATTAAAATACTTTTTTTTTTTTAAGCAGAAGTGATGCATCAATTTAAGCAATACAATTCCGTATGTATTCATGTATGTGGAAAACATTCATTCATTTTCTTTTCGGCTTAGTCACTTTATTAGTCAGGGTTCGCCACAGCGGAATGAACCGCCAACTTATCCAGCATATGTTTTACACAGCGGATGCCCCTCCAGCCGCAACCCAACACTGGGAAACACCCATACACTCTTGCATTCTCACACATACACTACGGCCAATTTAGCTTATTATATTCACTTATAGCGCATGTCTTTGGACTTGTGGGGGAAACCGGAGCACCCGGAGGAAACCCACGCCAACACGGGGAAAACATGCAAACTCCACACAGAAATGCCAACTCACCCAGACAGAACTCGAACCAGCGACCTTCTTGCTGTGAGGCGACAGTGTTAACCACTGAGCCACTGTGTCGACCTTATACAAATTTACTTATTAAATTTGTATATATTTTTTATATTTTTATATTTTTGTGCTTGGTCTACATCTTTTTTTTTTTTTTATTAATATTTTGGCTATTTTCATTTATTCATTAAAATTTTTTTTGTTGTTGCATCAAATATCGTTTGATCATTATCACAATATTTTAATTTATTCATATTTATTTGTTCAAATGTTCAAATTTTGATACCTTGTGTCTGCATCTAATCACATACAAAAATGTTTTATTTTATTAATATAAATAGTATAAATTATATTATTAGTAATATTGCATTTATTTTAATTTTATTGGATTTATTTAGTCGTTAGTCAAATTCATATAATTTGGTTGTTATTTAGATGTTACAATATATTTATTAATATATATTTATATTTTTCAATGTTCAAATAATATTTCACAATATTATATATTTTTAAGTAAACAAAGTACATCATCTGAAGAGATTTTAAAAACACTTTTTATAAAATCATCTTATAATAAATAAATAAATATATATATTTATAAAATGATTTTATAAAAAAGTCATTCTACTACTTGATGATAACCAAACGCATTAGCTAGTGTAAACACATTGAATGTTTTTGTTGCCATTTGAAGCTCATGCATCATATCTGATCATATTTCTTATATTCAGAAACGTTCATGCTCGTGTGTTGAACAGAATGCATTATAAAAGCATGCGCTTTAAGCTGAGGAATCTCTGGTGAATGTTACTGATCTGTGGTGTGTCACATGGAGAAATCAATAACTCTGCATTTCAAGGCTTTTCTTTTCACCTCATCTGTCTTTTGCTGTCTCAATAACACTTTCTCTCTTCTCTTCTCAGGCTGGAGTGTGTTTTTCCTTCAGTTTGGAGTTGTCTGTCTGTTATCTACTGAGACCATCAGCACAGACTCTCAGAGATGCTCATCTAAGATCACACTGAAGGTCAGCAACAAGAGGATTCTTATATATGTTTTACTATTAATTAAAAAAACTAAGAAAAGTATGTCCTGGTAGAACATTTAGCAGATTGGTCACACTTCATTTTGAGGTACAATGCTTGCTTATGACAAACTTTTAACTATGACTTAGCTCATTAAACCCCTAATTTGCTGCATATTAATTGTTTTTAAGGTAGTAGTTGGGTTTAGGTATTAGGTAGGCATGTAGGATAAGATCATGAAGAAATTGTGCTTTATAAGTAATAATTAACAGTCAATTTCTTAATAATAAGCAGATATAAGCCACTAAGTAATATGTGAGAATTGGTCCCTATACTAAAGTGTTACCAGTAAATCTTCTATGAACATATAATATATTATATATACAAAAACACCATTTAGCATTTGTGACAATTTTCTTTGTATACATTTACACTTTTATATTTATAGTTCATATTTAATGAGGTATTATGAATTGTCTGCTAAGACATTATACATTTTCATCCATTTTTCTTTACAGTGTAATGTTTGTATGTTTTATATATTCAGTTTTTTTTTGTGTAATGTTTGTATATTAATAATGTCCAGTTTTTGGTGCTTGGTATTTGCATTTAATTGTATCTAATTAAATGGGCATCTTTTATTTCTTTTTTGGCGTCACGTGTTATTTTAAGCTGCAGCTCTTAATAAAATATTAGCAATGACTTTGCCTCAATAAACTATGATCTTTTTAATTTGCTGTTTATTTATAGTTATTTAGGTTGTTGGGTTTAGGTGTTCGGTATGATTTAGAGATGTAGAATAAAATCATATGTACAGCCAATGTCTTTGTAACGATTGGACACTGACAACAGACGTGTGGTCAAAAACGGGCGAATGGTCATGCTAGGCAGCAGAGAATCAAACACGGTAAACAAGCGAATGATCAAAAACACCGGAAGACTAGACAAGGTAAAAACAATTTGTAATGTTAGCAAGTAAACAAGACTCAGCAATGTTAGTGAATGTGAAGTGTATATATAGTCCATGTAATCAGTGAAGATGAGCTACAGCTGTGTGTGAGTGTCCGGATTATTGTCAGCTGTGGCAGGAGTTGATGAGTGCAAAGAGTTCTGGGAGTTGTAGTTTGGTAGGAATAGCGGAAATAATCTCCAGCGGAGAAAACACAGCTGACAATCACAGCAATCTTAATATAGGCTGGAAATAAGAAACCTTTTTAATAATGAGAACTGTTACTTAAATTACAGTGTTGCCATTTTTTAAATCATTAATTCATCTTTTAATTTGATTGAAAATAGGCACCTATTATGCTAAATAAACTTTTGGGAGCTGTTTGGACTGTTTGTTGTAGGTATAGTGTGTCCACAGTCATATCGGAGTGATGGAAACAAGTCTTTTTTTTATAGATTTCCTGATGTTAAAGTAGGATCCAAATCCCAGCAATTTTGAGGCCCACCGCAAAGTGAGTTATAGAAGTGCTGTTTTTCCCCGCTCACCGTCCACAAGACAGGATTTGCAAATAAACTGATATAAAAAGATCTGTTCCACCTCTCCATGATCAAATTGCACTTCAAGAAACAGTAAGTGCTACACTTCGTGTTTTTGTAACATTTTGATCAATAGTTTTCAACTCAGGCTCATTCTGAAAACGTAACCCTATATACATTCCTGGAGAGCGCCAAATACTTCCCAGGAGGTATGTTTTTTTTTTTTTTTTTTTTTGTAGTTTGTTTTCGCGAATCCACCAGAGGCCGCTGTGTACGTTTGTTCAGATCTCAAATTTTTCTCGCGAGTGCCATTCACACCTCCTGTTCTCGTGTATATCCACCAGAGGCTGCTGTCAACTGACTGACCAAACGACCGATTTTCCCCCACCCACCCCCTTCCCTTAACTCCACCGACAGTATTTTGATAAGCAATCCAGAAAAAAAAAGCCCCCTGAATTTTTTCTGTTTTCAAATTTTACCACATTCTCACCCTGTTATTTACTTGTTTATAAAATTTTTTTGACTTGTTTTTGTCTTACCTGCTTTTTGGAACCTTTCTTCGCTGCACTCAAACCCCGTTGTCACGGTCAACTCCTCTCTGCGTCTCAAGTCCGCCGACGTACGCGGTTGAGCCACTGGACAAACTGGTAACAGTGGGAAAGCCGTCCATATGGAGGTAAGCGGTCAGCTGGTAAGCACGAAAAGGAATGGCATCATACCGCCCCGTAGCGTTCGTTTAAAAGACGAAATGTAGCCATTCGTCCTTCTGGCTACATAATTCATAATCTCCAGAAATGTATATAGGGCTACGTTTTCAGAATGAGCCTATGTTGATAGTTTTGAGCTATAAATAAGAACGCTTCAATCACACAAACAGAAGTCCCGCTGTAATGATCTCTAAGCAGCATATTTACCTGTTTGTGGGCATCCTGTCACATATGCTACAATTACATGAGCAAAAACTGTGTGTGCATGTGTGTGTGCATTTTTATGTTTATATTGAAGCGCATTTTTATGTGACTTATTTGTCTTGCTGTGGTTTTTGTGACTGTGGGTCTCTGTTTCATGTCTGATTTCTGTCTGACATTTGACCCTGGTTGTCCATTCTGGAGTCACAAAAGACTTGTTTAACATCTCGTAAAAGGCCTAAAATTGGAGCCCTTTAATATTATAATTTATTGTATATATTAAAATAATTATAATGATTTCATTTATTTGTTTTTTTTATTTAGTTTTTAGTATAATTTTTTGTATTTTGTCATTTTTTTATTGCTCTTTCCTCATGTATGGTCTCAACTCTGACAACCCTGATGTCAACATTTATTCTGAACCAGAACTGATTAATCATTGATAGGATGTGCTTTATGCCTCTTTACATAGTTCAAAGCCTCATGAAACAACCATGTGTGTGAGTGTGTGGCTCTGATTGAGTGTGCGTGCGTGCGTGCGTGCATGTGTGGCTCTCTTTCTGTGTGTGTTTGTGGTATGTGTTGCTTTGTCTCTCTCTGTGTGTTTGTGTGGCTCTGTGTGTTTGTGTATGTGTTGCTTTGTGAGTGTATGTGTGGCTCTCCGTGTGTCTCTGTGTGTGTATGTTTTGCTTTGTCTGCATGTGTGTGGCTCTGCGTGCGCGCGTGCGTGCGTGTGTGTGAGAGAGATAGAATGTGAGGCTCTGATTGTGTGCATGTGTGGCTCTGTGTTTGTGTGTTTGAACTGATTTTGTGTGTGTGTGTCTGTGTGTGTGTTTGTTTGTGTGGCTCTGCATGTATGTATGTGTGGCTCTGCGCGTGTCTCCTCACCTCTTGCACCTTCACATGTTTACTCTGAGTGGAATTTGTTTGTCTCTGTCTCTCTGTCTGTCTGTCTCTCTCCACGTGGCTGGGTAAAGAGGATTAAAGTGATGCAGCGCTGCATCTGTCTGTCCTCCAGCTCGCAGCTTTCAGTCCCCAAGCTTTGATGTGTTAAATGGGGCATCTTCAGCCCGTGTGTGTGTGAGAGAGAAGTGTGTGTGTGTCAACCTGAAAGGCAGTGAGAGGATGTAGAAATGCATGTGAAGAAATGAATCATGGGTCTAATGGAGCGCACAGCCTGTGTAAACCATTAAAGTTCCCTCGGCGCTTGACAAATGCAGAATATCATCAGCCCGGCAGATAGAAGGATTAGCTGTGCATTATTTTTTTTGCTGTTGATGTTGTTCATTTGTGTTTCCATCTGAATTAATCAGCATTCAGGAGTGGTTCGTTTGCTCAATTAATCTTTCTGTATGTCTGTTTACTCATTCATTGGCTCTGTGGCGTCTTACTGCAACACAAAGCAACAGGCGTTCTGCTCGCCGATAGCATTCAGCTCAGGCCCAGGCTGCTTAATTCGGGGTTGTAATTTGTGTTCACAAATTGCCGTTGATCATGACCCTAGCATATAAATCTGCAGGTATTGTTATGAAAATGAGCCCTGTTTCGGCTCGGCTCTCATTGTAATGACGAAACATAAAACAAACGAAAGAAGACAAAAGGGTCAGTGTTGTGGGTTTATTCTTTTTGCATTTCCATGTAATGCTAGTGTCCAACGGCTGTGTCACTAACAAAAGAGTACCAAGGAATTACCAATGGATTTTATCGGTACAATTGTAATAGCAGGTTAACAAATATAATTCATTGAAATGAAATGCTATACAATGACCAAGTTACATCAATTCAGTAGCATAAAAGTATGTTTGTGTGTATAGCATAATACTACCTGATGATGATAATAATACTTTTTTTGTCGGACAGATCCTTGCATATTTTGAAAGTGAATATTTGTATCCATTTCTCAGTGAATATGGGTCATATATATTGGTGCATTTGAACTAAACAGATTTATTAAACAGATATATTTATTAAAATAATATTTTAGTCCCAGAACATCTTTAGAAATGGAAAGATAATACAATTAAATTCATGCTACAATTTTTTAAACTATTATTGTAAGGTATTTTGTTAGATTAGTTCCATATTTGGCGTCAGTACGGACTAATCTAATGTATATGCACAAATATAATATTGTAAGGCATCCTATTAAAAATATTCATTTAAATGACAGATTTGTGGGGGTTGTACTTATATATGCTGAGCACTGTAGATTGAAAAAGTAACCTGAGCAAAAGTGCAGAAATCACACTAACAATGACCACGTATTGGCCCAGAAACACCTAAGAATGCTTTAGCAACTCTATTTAAAACCCTAGAAATCATTAAGTCTACATAAGCCACTACTTACTAGAACAGTCTAGAGATGATCCAGAACATCTTAACCTATAGAACACCTTAGCAACCACCTAAAAATACCCAGAACTCCAAACTTACTGTTGCCAGCCAGTCAAAATGCCATAATAACACCCAAAAACACATTACAGAATTTCAAATGCTTATGCTAACTACTTAGGAAATCCTAGGTACACCCTGGAATTCATTCAGAACTCCTTATCAGCATCCTAGCAACTGCTTAGAATGACTTAGCAACTGCCTAGCAACCCACCAGAACACTGTAAGCAACTGCATAGGAACAGCCCACTCAGAACACTCTATAAATAAAAAAACTGACCTAGCGACACCTTTGCAACCTACTAGTAATTCACATTGAATCTTAAAAATCACCTACCCACATTAATCTAGTAACAACCCAAGGCACTTTAGTGGTTGCTTATCAGCACTCTCACAACATACCAGAAAATTAGAGGAACACCCTGGAAACTAGTCAGAAGACGTTAGCAATCGTCCAGTAAAACCTAGGATTACCCCAGTAAACCACCCAGAATATCTTAACAACCTTTAAACAAAACCCTAGCAACCAATTAGAATGCCCCAGCAACTTATAACAACCAACCATAGAGCCTAAAAGTATAGCAAATGACTACCTAAGTACCTAGTAACACACTACAACACGTTACCATCCACTCAGAATCCTTAACAACAGACTAGCGACCAACTAAAATGCCCCTCAACACCCTAGCAAGAAAACCCTAGGAAGACACTAGAAAACACTTGTGATAACTTGCTTGGGGTCCTCATTTGCTGTAAATAACAAACCTTTGGCATCGATATGCAGATGCAAAAGGCATTGGCAATTTTATCGCTATGATTAACTGATAGGGCGGCGCGGTAGCACAGTGGGTAGTGCTCTCGCCTCACAGCAAAAAGGACGCTGGTTTGAGCGTCGACTGGGTCAGTTGGCATTTCTGTGCGGAGTTTGCATGTTCTCCCCATGTTGGCATGGGTTTCCTCTATGTGCTCCGGTTTCCCCCACAGTCCAAAGACATGCGCTATAGGTGAATTGGGTAAGCTAAATTGTCTGTAGTGTATGAGAGTGTTTGGGTGTTTTCCAGTACTGGGTTGCAGGTGGAAGGGCATCTGCTGCGTAAAACATATGCTGGATAAGTTGGCGGTTCATTCCGCTGTGGGTGTGAGTGTCTAAAGTAAACAGTCAAAACTATTTTATTTACTTTAAACAATGAACAAGTTTAAGAGCATTTGTCAATATAAAAGAGGATATGCATCTCAGTTGTAATTTATTCAAAAGAAACGATTTTTTAAACTCTTCTGAGGCAGCTGAAGTTATTTCTGGGAGGAAATGATGTGATCGCCATCTTCAATCATTCGCCATACAGCTCAGATGTTGTCTGTTAAAAGGTCAAATATTGCCACTGGGAAAAGCATCTTATATCTGCTTCAGTTGTCAAATGCCATTGGCTCCTTTCATGTCTTGTGACTGAAAGCATCACGCTAATGTGCTAAACATTTGTTTTTTTAATTGGAAGATATCAGCGAGTGAAAGCCAGATAATTTTCAGTGATTATTAACCTTTCAATTATTTCTAGTAGTTTATTAATTCTTACATAAAGACATCCCATGGCTTTAAAGGACTTGTTATGCAACTAAATACGGATATTCTTTACAGTGTAGAGCATCACAAAGTGATGAGAAGGGTACTTGATTGAGCGGCAATATAAGACAAGTCGGGTGTGAGAATGTGTTGGGGCCCAAAGGCTCGCAGGAGCTCCACAGTTAAGTCTGGGGGTCCCCAGAATGCAATTTTTGCCAAAGGGGCCCATATCAGAAACCTGTGTATAAAGACCCAGTATACTTTCCAATGCAACGATTGACAACCGTCTACCAGTAGTGACAGCTCAGAATACCTAAGCAACAGATTAGCAAATGCTCAGTTATTAGGCAAATTTCACCATTGTGGCATTGGCCTTTGCACCGTCAGCCACCATTTACATTTTCCTTCTGCAAATGTAAAATATCTAGTGTTTTAGGTTTTGTTGTTCTGGTAAAAGACCCCTATTGTGATACAGTACACTTGGCATAAATAGACCTGGAGAAATCACAGAGGCGCCCCTTAAGCGTTCAGCCCAGCCCTCCGTAGCCCTTTAACTGGGTTTAAACAACATTGTTTCTGGGCCTGTAAAGAATACATAGTGTCTGCCCTGGGGTGAAAAGGCTGGGCGGCAGGCAGATTGGGGAGGGGGCTGGAGTCTTTATTAACCCTAGAGTGGCCAGCTAATGTGATTGAAGAGGTGCCACCTGGCTGTGTGTGTGTGTGTGTGTGTGTGTGTGTGTGTGTACAGTCAGCTGCTGTAGATTGGGGAGGACCAGGTGCTGAGATTCGGCTCTCCTAATTGTTGCCATGTAACAGCGCGCTTGACTGCACTGTGCGGCTTGGGGCGAGAGGATTAGAGCAAAGAAAGACGCTGTTGCTGACACAGAAGTCCATTTTCTTTATTTCTTTCTTTCCAGAACCCCACCCCCCCCGATCCTGCACAATCCCGGTACTCCTCCCAAGAAAGAGAGAGGGATGAGGGCGGACAGACAGAAGAAGAGAAGCTGGTCGTATTGTTTAATACACTGGAGGTGGAGATCAGGAGTGGATTTTTGAGAAAGCCAGATATCGGCTCCATCTGTTTACGGGCTTGATGACTCTGAAATTTATCAAAGAGCGAGACACTCGTTCAGCTCATTAAAATGCAGTTCACTGTAAATCTCAGAGGCTCAATAATATAAAAAATGAGACATTTTTAGTTGGACATATTAAAGTGGAGACGTTTGTTTCCAAAGTTTGTAATTCAAACTTGGATATATAAGGGGGAAAAACTTACATTGCAATATATTGTTTTTGGCAATATAAATTGTGATGTGAATACAATTTCATTAGATGACTTGATTAGCTTTATTTGGAAAGAATTCATAATTTTAGATTGATTGGGACAATTTATAAGGGTGTGCAATATCTAAATAATCTACAAGCATAGATAAATACAACAGAGCAAAGGTTCCAACGAAATAAACAGTGCTTTATGGTTTTCTAGGGAGTCCAACAGTATTCAGGTACAGAAACTGAATAAACAAATTTAAAATAACTCTATAGTCTTCATTGTGTAAATATATACAATTAATGTTTAAGCTACAAGCATTATAATTTGCCCAAATGGCTTAAATTCTCTTGAAATAATTAAACCCTCACAGGCTTTAAAACATATGCAAATGATAAACTTTAATCTTTGCAATGACTCCGCTATGCTCTGACCTGTAGTGTCAGGTCAACTATATTGCAGACTCGACATTGCAGATCCTACTATGTGACTATTGTGGATGTGAATATTGCGTTATCAATACTGAACATATATATTGTCCAGCCCTACTTGGATATTTCAAAATGAACTCAAAAATTTCTTCAAATTTTGTGAGCGCTGTTGTAAACCCAAAATGTATATTTCTATAATCTACAATCCTGTCAACAGTTATCTAATTTGTTGGAGATTCTTTGAGGCAAAGTGGATACTCGGCCTCCCCAATAAAACAATTTTTACCTCCAGCTTAAAGGGATAGTTCACCCAAAAATAATCACTTCTTATTCCAAACCTCTGAGTTTTTGTCCTCTGTTGAACCCAACTATCTAAATAAAGCTGAACCATTGACTTCAATAGCATTTGTTTTTCCTACCATGGAAGCCAATGTTTACAGCTTTTGTGTTCAACAGAAGAAAGAAAAAAACTAAGTAAATAGTTTATAAATTGTAATTTTGGGTGAACGATCTCTTTTAATAAGCTATGATGCCCATGAAAAAATTTGTGATGTATTGTGATTGCACCTCTATCAATGCAGATTAGTGGTCTAAACGTCACTGCTGTAATGTTCCATAAACATCCAATGGAGTTCTCCAACCAAAGCTTAATGTGAGAGTGACAAACCCTGCCTCAACAAAACACATACAGTGCTTTTCCTGGTTAATCCCCCCCCCCCCCCCCCCCCCCCCGTCCCGGCCACAGGAGACTCGGTCAAATCCCGTGGAGAGATACGAGTCAACCTCGCCTCTTTTCAAGCTCATTACAACTTGTATTTAATGCAACGCTGCTTTTAGAACCGTTCGTCTAATTGTTCGCCATTGTGTTTAACCCATCTGAGCCTTTGACAGCACTCAACAATTGGAAACGCAGTTTCGCAGGGGTAGCAGTTGTCAGTGTGCGAGTGTGCTAATTTGAATATGCAGCGAATGAGGGGCTTTTTTTTTTTTCAGAGTGAGACTGAGAGGGAGGCCATATTGAGAGCCGCCATCTGTGTCCGTGTCGCTTCGCGCGGCCAAAGCAGGGAGATCCCATATGTCACACGAAGCCCCCACTGGGTGTAGTACTCTTGTTGCTGTTTGTTGTTGTTATTTATTTACGAAAGGCCCTAGGAATGAGAAAATCGAGACGCGTTTATTGTGCCAGAGCCGAAGGGGCGATAATCTGGCATCATTAGGACCATCTAACAAGCAGACAGCATGTCAGTCGGTCTCTCTCTCTCTCTCTCTGTGTGTGTGTGTTTACCATCTGCAGGACGGTATGTGCACATCTGCTGAATCACTGTGGTCCATTGGGCGTTGGGCCGACGTGGGAGCATGTGGTGCAGTGGCAGAGACGCTCCCTGGAGCTTTTTCAGGCCTGGGCTACTGACATCATCACAGACACACACCTCTACACGGGCTGACATCATGGCTTAGGCACTCAGCTAGAAATAAAGGTGACATGTTGGCCTCAGGGCTATTTCACGCTGGAGATTTGAAGTCAGAGTTCAGATTGTTTGGTTGGTGTGAAAAGCTGCTTTGAGAACTCAAATTCACGTCAGTCTTCAATCAGGGGTTTTTATTTAATCTTGCCTGTTATCATTTATGGAGAGAAACTGTGAAGAAATTGGGCCTAAAAGAGTCTTCGTTCATTCCAACATTAAAATTCTGACATCATCTACTCTAGTGGTTCTCAATTCCGGTCCCCAGGCCCCCCTGTCCTGCACATTTATAGTCATCCTTACTTAACACGCCTGATTCAGATCATCAGATCTGATCCATGAACTGATCCTTGTGTGTCAAATAATGAAGAGTTCAGACTGCGCTTTTTTCAAAGTAGTGGTGTCACAGATGTTTTCACACTGCATGACTGTCTGGGGCAGCATGTTGTCGATGCTGTTTTTACACTGAAAGATGGATCGGCAACAGGGGGTTTGACTTTATAATAGGAGAATCGCCGACAACTTTGTCTCAGTCCGCAAACTACGTCTCATAGCCAAACATATGTGAGAAGTGACATGGAAACATATATTTTGTTATTAAAACTACATAATGAGAAAGAAGCCTTTAGTGGGGTAGAAAATGTACTTGTTTTACTCACCTGGGTTTTGAAGGGAATTAGTAATTTCTCTTAAACTTTTTTTCTTATTCGACCCAGTTTTGGTATTGCTCTACTCTATTTACTCCATTTCCTGGGTCCAAATAGACGGAAAAGAAGCCCTTTTAACTTCTCCCCCAACCTCCCGCTGGCCTGCAGATACCCATACTAGTGGATAGGTGACTAGTTAGCATGCCAAATATCTCGCAGGTGTCAGCGACTCATCAGCGATTCTCTCAGATTGCGTCTTTGATAGTTCACACTGTGTGATTGTTACTCGTGTGAACGAGCACTGATTTGCCTGGGATTTCAGGCATTTGTCTGCGATTTTCTCAAAACCTGTCGGCGAGTGAAAATCAGAGCTTAAAATTATGCAGTCTTAACTCGGCATAAGAGAGACATACAAAATGTTCAGGAGGGGGGAGCTCAAGGATCGTAATTGAGACCCATCGATCTACTCATTCCCATACTGTATAATGATTTTTTTTTTGCAGAACACAAATAGGATTTTTTGAAAATTGAGCTTTTGAGTATTCAATTCAATTCATCTTTATTTTTATAGCGCTTTTACAATGTAGATTGTGTCCAAGCAGCTTAACATAGGAGATTATAGTAAATTAAAACAGTGTCAGTCCAGTTTTCAGAGTTCAGGTTCAGTTTAGTTCAGTTCAGTGTGGTTAAATTATTATTATAATTTTTTTCACTGCTGAAAGTCCAAACACAAGAGCAAATCCATCGATGCGCAGCTCCTGAAGTCCCGAAACAAACAAGCAAGCCAGTGGCGAGGAACGAACTTCACCAATTGATGGAAGTGAAGAAAAAAAAACCTTGAGAGAAACCAGGCTCAGTTGGGCACGACCATTTTTCCTCTGGCCAAACATCATGTGCAGAGCTGCAGTCTAAGTGCTGGAGGCTGGAGAAAGCTGGACGTCCATCGTGGAGAAGCTGCAGGTGAGAGAGGTCACCGGCTGGTGTACAGGCTGACCCTTCAGGATCAATGCGAAGACTCGTCTGTCACTGGGGTCTTACAGGAATCTCATGCTCTCCACTCCTCCATGACCACCACAACAGCTGCTCAGGATACGGCCTGGTCCAGGATAATGGAAACCTTGGAAATAATAAAAAGCAGATGCTGTTCAAATTATAATGTCTTTTGGGAAGTGTTCCCGGCTCCGGTTGCCCTAAATAATGCAGACTAACAATCCTTAAGAGGATTTCAAAAGCATTTATGTTTGTGCATATATTGAGTATATAGTTTAGAAATTTATATTTTTGGCTGAACTATCTAAATAAGGTACGTGATGTGTGTGGAAATGTTTGTGACGTATTGCAATTGCACTTGAAGGCCATCTGCATCCATTCAGATAAGTTGTATAAACATCACGGCTGTACTGTTCCTCCATACAATGAAAGGCAATGGGATCTAGTGTTGTTTTGTGTCATGCAGGAAGTCATTCATGTTTGGATTGACATAAATCATGAGTGTCTACTCCTGTTGAGCTACTGCTCTTTAGAGTTGATCATTAATCACAATAATATGCACAGGGACCAAATAATCAAGGCATCCTAGTATTGTTATGGGTTAAGTAGAAGCTAAACTTTGGACACCCATAAAATACCTGATGACAAAATCAATTAGTGTGCAGTTTCTCTCTCCATTTTGAAGGTTTGTCAAAGCATAAAAAGACTAAAAGACTAAGTATCCAGGGTTCCCACTGGTGTACCACAGGTTTGCAAATATGAAAAAGAAAATATCAAGTCCCTGGAAAGTTTTTGTGTATATACAGATACATTTCCTTTAAAGGGCTTTAATTTATTTTGTGCAATTAAGTTTTGTGGGGGGAAAAAAATCCATATTCCTTTTGGTCTGCTAGTTTATTTTTTTTATGACAATTCGCGTCCTATGCTTACTAACTTGAAAAGTTCAACTAATCCTTGAAAGTTGAATTTGAAGTTAACCAATGTGTGGAAACCCAGAGTACCACTGACACCTGCTAACATACTTCCTGAATGAGAATCGCAAGTTTAATGGAGTCTTAAATTCCCTGTGAACCAGAAGTTACTGAGAATTTTAGTTCAGTATGTTGATGTGCTTCCAACTGAAATGGAATATTGAGTAGGGGGCGGGGCTTTCTTTTGGCGCATCATTCCCATATAGCAAACTAACAGTAAGAGGGGCGTGGTTAACAATATTGTGTCGGAAGCTGTCAAGCTGACGTCAACATAGCAGGACCAAAACTCCAAATGCACCAGCACATGTTCAGACTTTGAAGATTACCAAAACAAACATTTTCTTTCAGCAGATTAACACAAATGAATTATTCACCTAAAGAATAACAATATGGACTAGCAAAATAAACACGCTATATTTTGATTTCACACAGACCTTAAATGAGCAAGCAGGCAATTTTGTGCTAATCTGTGGAAGCAAGCTGCTATTAAGCACGCATTATTTGCATATTTTATTATAGCGCATCTCTTAGTGTTTCCACAGCAGGTGCAAGTTCTGTTCTGTGCATATTGTGCTATAGTGAAAGCAAAGGGGGAAAAAACCATGGGATTCTGTTGTCTTCCCCTTTAGAGTTGTTACCTAGATACAGTAACAAACAGCTGGTGCTCTATAGTGGCACTCACATTTATGACATATTTAAGCATGCCGTGATGGCCAAATAATATAGTGGGAGAAACACCTGTAGTGACCTGAATGGGGTATATGCATATACAAAATCGCCACATTTAAGATCTGATTTCTTATAAAAATCTATGATCTTCACTGGCTGACTGATATGTGATATGAAGTGGGTCTCAGACTGGACAAGAAGCACTGTATTAAATTACATTTTCCCCTCATGGCTTTAAAATATGAACATTTATTTTAGCCCAGTATTTTCAATGGAGTTTCTGCGCTCGCCTGCTGCTACTGACGGTGCTTGTTAACACGGTCTTTCATCTCGTTTTACACTTGAACAACTGAACGAATGCTTAAGTCTATTTAGGTGATTGTATTTTAATTACATTACAACGTCAATGCTGTAAAAGTAACCTGATAAAATTGAAAAGAGTCACATAAACCTTTCACCGGAAGTTTATCATTGGCTGAAAAACGCTAGCTGTGCATATAGCCCATTAGACTCAAGTTTAGACCAAGCATCTCAAGAATAACTAGGACTTTTCCCTCAAATGCAGCCTGTAAAGCAGCTCTAAAACCTGCGTCGCATAGTCAGCGTTCTGGGAAGTGGTCTCAGCCCTTACTGTAAGAGAATGCCCCATAGGCTCAATTAACCTGCCAGCGCAGCGTTCGCTTTTGCCTGTGTTAATTAGATGGCTCCGGTGCCTGCCAGCACAGTGCTGAGACGTCGCAAGATCTGCAGTCGGGGCCGCGGGACACTCCTTACACACTGATGCCCACTGATGCCACCTCTAAAGCAGTATAAGTAAATATTGCTGATTACTTGATAGTTACCCCAATTGCTGCACATCGTTTCAAGGTAACGAACCTAAAGGCTATTACACACTAAATCCGACATTTTCATCCGGAATTTTTTGCACGTTAAAACAAAAATTAGACCTCACGTTGTGTCAATCGTATTGACACACTGCCTACAAAACTTTTGTCTGTCATAATAAAATTCAAACCGGGATCGTTATTTTTATTTTTATTTATTTATTTTTTATTATTATTATTATTTACCTCCTTCATTGTTTGCGTCCCACTGTGGCATAGTGGATAGCACTGTCACCTCACAGCAAGAAGGTTGCTGGTTTGAGCCCCGGCTGGGTCAGTTGGCATTTCTGTGTGAAGTTTGCATGTTCTCCCTGTGTTTGCGTGGGTTTCCTCCGGGTGCTCCGGTTTCCCCCACAAGTCCAAAGACATGCGCTATAGGTGAATTGAATAAGCTAAATTGGCCGTTGTGTGTGGGTGTGTGAGAATGCAAGAGTGTATGGGTGTTTCCCAGTGCTAAGTTGCGCCTGGAAGGGTGCTGGGTTTCATCCGCTGCATAAAACATATGCTGGATAAGTTGGCGGTTTATTCCGCTGTGGCGACCCCAGATTAATAAAGGGACTAAGCCGAAAAGAAAATGAATGAATGAATTGTTCGCATCCAAAAAGCTCTTTGAGGGGTGTTTTGACAGTTCAGAGCCATCGTACAAGCGAAAAGCTAAATACAGAATGTCGTCATTTGAGCCACAGTGCATAAAATAGACTGATTGTGGCAGGAACCCGTGACTGGATTCAGTGACTGGCTTCTGTTTTGCTGCTGGTGTGTGTGTCCATACATTTGACGTACTGCCCATAGACATTATAATAGAAAGCTAGACGTCTCATGGTCCACTTCGGTTCATTTGCTCCAATATGCCAACATGGCAACCATCTATTATACTGTCTATGGTACTGCCAGTCTCTGTTCTGGATTTATGTACTTAATATGTGAAGTATCACAAGCAATGCATCAAAATTCCACAGATTTCCTGAAATAAAATTTGCATTAAGGGATAATCCAGCGCAGCTCTTTGATAATGAGCTGAACTCTTCTTCTTCTCTAGGCAGTATTGGATGATCACAATATGCAGCCTCTTTCTATTCTATTTTGGAGAAGAGAGAGGACAACAAAGTATCACTGCTTGAATTGACTCAAATCTTTTGCGTTTTTAGTAATGGATTAATTAATACGCATCGGGTGTGCAAGGTTTGTGTACGTGACGAATGTTTCGGATGTGAATACAAACAAAAACGCATACGAAAATTTTGAAAACAGTTCAGTGTGCAAAGACCGTAAGGCTGCGTCCCAAATCGCCTACTACTCGAATATGTACTACATTTGAATTTACTATCACCATTAGAAAAGTATGTTCAATGTAGTATGAATGTGAGTAGTATGAATGGAATTGGGACGTACTGCATCCTCCATTTGTCATTACTACATAATCTACTCACTTCAGTTGTTCATGAATTCTCTTGTGTGGCATCATGCATAGCATCAGATGCGCACTTCGGGATCTCGCCGGAAGTAGTAGGCCCTTCGGGTACTTCTCGACTACTGTTTTTCAAATACTACGGATTCAGACATACTACTCAGCTCGTATACTGTTTTTAGCGTACTATATAGTATGGTAGTATGCGATTTCGGACACAGCTTAAGGCCGTCTCTCTTAATACTTCATCAACACTCCATATTCTCATAAATGAGGGTGAACATTCAAAAGGTACTAATGTGCACTATTTACTGTAGGTTATTATGCGTTTGTTTAATGTGTATGCAGAAATCAGTTTGTTAGCCTGTCATTCAGTCTATTTATTTACTTTATAAATGTGTGTATACATATAAGAAGCGTATGTACATCAAGTGTTTCTAATTGGATTTGCATTGTATATGCAAATAAAACTTATGAAGTTATTTTTGGTAACTAAGTACCAATTCTCTATAGTTGTAAACTAGTGGTTTATTGCCTGTCTATAATTAAGATATTGACTGTTTATTAGTACTTAAGTACATATTTTGCATGATCATATTCTACATTCCCAATCCTAACCAATACCTAAACCCAATTTTTACCTTAATAGCTATTAATAAGCAGACAATTATGAGTTTATTGAAGCAAAAATCATAGTTAATGGTTTATCAATAGTGAGAGTTGTATCTTAAGTTAAAAAAATGAACGATCAGACTTTATTTTTTAGGTTTTCAGTTCCTATAATTTCTAAATCTGTCCGCATTAATCCATTTAATTCTGTATTTTTGTACAAAATTCTGCGCACAAAAAAATAGTGGACTGGTCCCATCTGTAAGACGTCTTCATCTGAACAAAGATATACTTACTGTAATGGCACCGCCCCAGTGACAGAGTTTTATTTCTTTGTTTTTCAGCGAGTGAGCTGAATTCCTAGGAAACCTCTGAAACTTCTTGGATAAATTACCTTGCCACTCCAGTGAGAAAATGAATCATAGAGTTGCGAGGTTTCATGTTTTAAGGTACGTGCACAAAGCAGCTTTCCCTGACTAATGCGGTGTCCATGTCAGATTTATTTAGCTCAAACGTGATTACTCACCGGCATAATTACTTTAACAGCATTCATTTACCTTGACACACTCACCCTCATATTGACTCAATGTGGACTTCTTCCAGCAAAAACCCCCAGAAGCGTTCTCTGCATAATCAAGCTGCTAGCGGTAAACTGATCCATACCAGCTCTGAAATGCATATGAAAATGTAATTAGCGTGCTTATTTTGAGTAATGGAGGTGAGATTGGATTAGCGGGGCTCTGATTTCGTCCTCCTCGTGACGGCAGGTGCGTTTTCTTGTCCGCTTTTAGCACCTTGTTAAGAAGCTGGAGCTGATGAGGTTAATTGGAGTCTTTTGAACGTGGCTTTAATGACTTGAAGAAGGGGCAGATCTCGCAACGGGAAGAACACGCGGCACGTCCTCGCGGGCCGAATTCTCATAGGCTTGGATTTTGGGATTGGCTGAATGTCAAGGAGGCAATTATCCGCAGGGATTCAGGTCGGCCCAGTTGAGGAGCGCCAGGGAAGGTCATCTTGATCCGTAGAGGTTAATTAGCTGACCTCATTCACATACTTGTGAAGGTAGCCGGTGCTAGCCATAGCGCGCTGTTGCATTTGGGAGATTGCGTGTACATTGTAGTTGGCATACTGGTACCACTTCATTTTTATGGTCCCTTTAACACATTTTGTTGATTTTAAGTTACATTGCAACTAAATGACATTTAATTCTCCTTAAAGTGTTATTACACTGTAGGTTTGGGGTTAGTAAAATTGACATGTACTTGCAAAGTTTCTTATTGTTAGTTGAATCCGGGTTCCCACGCTTCTTGAACGTTTTTAGACATGAATTCAAGGACTGGGAAATACTCAAAAACAAACATAGGTAATCTTGAAAGTGCTTAAATTGAAAGTTTATGGTGTTATTTCAACAACTATACAGTGTTGCTGTGAAAAACTGAACAAAAAAAAAGAAATTCTTAAATTAAAAAAAAAATTATATTTAAATCGTGTACAAAAACTAGGACAAATAAGTGAAGTTTCACAAACTAATTTCGAGAGGAGCACGTGATATGATCGACTACAGCTGATCCTTATCACTAATCATTAGCTAGCCTATCAGATCATTCCAAAACTACTATAATAATCCTGCCTAAATTTCATTCCCTATCTTCGTTTTTTTTGGATAAAAACCCCGCCCACACCCTCTATCCTTCCCTTCTACCTCTTCCTCATTTCTATGATTGGGCGACACGGTGGCTCAGTGGTCAGCGCTGCTGCCTCGCAGCTGGAAGGCCAAAGGTTCGATTGAACCAGTCGGCACTCTGCGCGGAGTTTGCATGTTCTCCCCATGTTCGCGTGGGTTTTCCCCGGGTGCTCCGGTTTCCTCCCACAGTCAAAAAACATTTAAATAAATGTACCATAATAACAGTCACAAGCACTTAAAGCATATATACTGAATCAATTCTCAGTTTAAAAAAAAACAAAAACACAAACTGGGGGCTCTCGAGAAATACCTGATCTCGTATCCCTCCTAATGCTCTTTGACCAGGCGGGAACCTTGGGCTCATCTATCTCCGAGCTCAGGGTTCTCTCCCGGGACAGCATGCCAAACCTGCTATCATAGTTGAGCATTATCTAAGGGTGAACTCTTGAAAGCACATTTTATCAATGTTTCAGAAACCGTATTTGAACATTACCAATATTGAATTCAACACATTTTATTAAAGTTCTTTGAACACGGCTGTTTAAAACAGTCAACATTTTAGAAAGTGACATTCAAAACATCATCATTACTATGACATTTTTGATGTAAATATTAAGTGTAAGCGAAATCTGGAATACAGGAATGACTTTTATGGTGCTACAAATGCTGGCGGTGTGAATTACAAAGGAGCTTAATTTAAAATTAATAGAGATTTAAAAAGCCCTTGAAAGTCCTTGAATCTCATGTCCATGAAAGGGTGGGAACCCTGTTGAATGTCTGTAGGTGGAGCAGTACCAGTAAGTATTAAGCAGACAAACTACAAATACTCCATTGAGAATTAGTTGGCATATAGTTGCAATGTACCTTATAGTCAACAAAATGTGCAATAGGTGATGCTGGCATTCTCTTAGCCCTGATTAGAGTCATGGTTATCAATATGATCACGGTTTTGTTGAAATGGCCTGAATATTTTCAAAAATATGTCACACACACAAACACACACATACTTGTTCCACCAAATTTAGTATCTGAAAATGAACTAAAAAGACATAAATATTCCAACTTTATGCAACTTTGTGACAAACAACTTGAACATGGATCCCTGCATTTTTTATTTGTTAACTTATGTTTCTATTATTTCATGTACATTTTGTGTGTGTGTGTGTGTATGTTTTATGGGTAATTCAAGGTATTGCTTGTTAAACCTGCACTTGTAAATCACGTTACAGGAATTCATGTTTACATTCACAGTATTGTATAAAGCTGCTTTATGTTAGCCAAAAACACTTTGATTTTTGATGCAATTTGATTTTCAGCTTTAAAGTCGAGCTTCGGCTCCATATTCTCAGTATGTTGGACACACTTTAAATGAAAGGAATACAATGTGTTTGTGTGTGTGTGTTTGTGTGTGTGTGTGTGTGTGTGTGTGT
>CAIGQW010001014.1:4008526-4020081 GCA_903798125.1 Danio choprae
TGTGTGTGTGTTTGTGTGTGTGTGTGTGTGTGTGTGTGTTCATGCGTTTACATGCGTGTCTCTCAGTTAGTTAGTGATTACAGCAGAGGGCTGCGTTCTGGAATAAAACACACTGATGGAATGTACGCAAAATAATAATTTATTTAGATAGAATTAATATTAATAATAACAATTAAGACCAGGATTTCAAGCCTTTAATCTATGAACACTCTCAGTTTCTCTGGATTTACTGGATTAACTAGTATGAGTTTTAAATATTGTCTTTAGAGCATTTAGATTTTCAGACAGAAAATCATAATAACAAATGTTTTCACGGTGGCTCAGTGGGTAGCACTGTCGCCTCACAGCAAGAAGATTGCTGGTTCGAGTCCCGGCTGGGTCAGTTGGCATTTCTGTGTGGAGTTTGCATGTTCTCCCCGTGTTGGCGTGGGTTTCCTCCGGTTGCTCCGGTTTCCCCCACAGTCCAAACACATGCACTATAGGTGAATTGGGTACGCAAAACTTTCCGTAGTGTATGTGTGTGAATGAGTGTGTATGGGTGTTTCCCAGTACTGGGCTACAGCTGGAAGGGCATTCACTGCGTAAAACATATGCTGGATAAGTTGGCGGTTCATTCCGCTGTGGCGACCCCTGATTAATAAAGGGACTAAACCAAAGGTAAATGAATGAATGTATGAATGTATACACTGACTGGCCACAAAACAATCAAACAAGCAAACAAAAAAGTATTAAGTAAAGCAAATAGTTGGATGCAGTGCGTAGATTTTTATTTCTAAAAGAAAAAACCCAACCAACAATCCTACCTGAGCTCCTGGAGGGTGTTAAGTATTTTTTAGAAATAATGGCGGAATGGGACGTCCTTCGTTAGATTCAATCCATGCATTTGTTCTTAAAGTGACCAGTGCCTAAAAGCCTAATTTAGCTGCTATTGTGTGTGTGTGTTCATTTGAGAGTGTGTACGTTTGTGTTATGTGCATTTGTGCATGTGTAATTGTTTGTGAATTTGAGTGTGCGTGTGTGTGTGTGTGTGCGTGCGTGCGTGCGTGCGTGTGTGCGTGCGTGTGTGTGTGTCAGTTTGTGTGTGTGTCTGTTTGAGGACTTCTCTCTATGTGTGTGAGCTTGTTTGTGCATTTGAGTGTGTGCACTTGAGGCTGTAATTGCTGCCAAAGGTGCATCAACAAAGTATTGAGCAAAGGCTGTGAATACTGATGTACATGTGATCTTTCAGCTTTTTGATTTGTAAAAAATTTGCAACAATTTCAAAAAATCTGTTTCCACATTGTCATTATGGGGGATTGTGTGTAGAATGTTGAGGAAATAAATGACTTGAATCCATTTTGGAATAAGGCTGTAACATGAAAAAGTGAAGCGCTATGAATACTTTCCGGATGCACTGTATGTGTGCATGTACTCCGTATATGCATGTGTTTGAGCATGTCTGTGTGTGTGTGTGTGTCTGTGTGAGCTTGTTTGTGTGTGTGGTTGTGTTTGTGCATACATGTTTTTGTATCTGAGTGTGTATGTGTGCATGTACTGTATATGCATGTTTGAGCATGTCTGTGTGTGCGTTTGTGTGTGCGCATACGTGTTTGTGCATTCGAGTGTGTATGTGTGCATGTACTGTATGAGCATATGTTTGAGCATCTCTGTGTGTGTGTGCGTGCTTGTGTGTGTTTGTATGTGTTTGAAGCACTCTTGGCCTTTGGGAGTCAGTCTGCATAACAGCAGTGTGTGTGTGTGTGCGCGCGTGTGCGTGATGCTGTACTGTGGGATTTGTATCTATGGTGTTTTCTGTCCAGAGCATCTGCGTCTCAGAGCTGCTGCTGAAAATCTCCTGCATGCCGACACCGAGCACTATTTTCTGTTTTCACAATAACACTAAAAACATTTCAAGCATGACAAATCGGGACCCCCTTCCAGTCTCTAAACCATCCCACAGACCCCCAGAGTAAAATAGACACACACATTCACATGAACTTTCATCTCATTAACATTATATCAGATCAACAGATACTTATTTTTAATTCAAATGTTTTTTTATATCAAACAGTAAATATAAATAATTCTCAGAGACAAACTAAACCAAGACGTTGATGTGAAAATAATTTAAATCAAATAACACTAATTATTCAGAGTAATTAGCATATTCATTCATTCATTTTCCTTCGGCTTAGTCCCTTTATTCATCAGGGCTCGCCACAGCGGAATGAACCGCCAACTTATCCGGCATATGTTTTTTGCAGCGGATGCCCTTCCAGCTGCAACCCAGTACTGAGAAACACCCATACACACTCATTCACACACATAGACTACGGATAATTTAGCCTACCCAATTCACCTATAGCGCATGTGTTAGGCCTGTGGGGGAAACTGGAGCACCCGGAGGATGCAAACTCCACACAGAAATGCCAACTAACCCAGCCGGGACTCGAACCAGCGACCTTCTTGATGTAAGGTGACAGTGCTTACCACTGAGTCACCCTGCTGCCCGTAATTCGAATATATCATATGTTATTTTGTTCAGTGTAAAAAGAAATGCTTCCACACAATTCATTCATGTTGTCCCAATACAAATCGATTAAGTTAGCTTAATTGATTTTACAAAGTTAAGTGGATTGAACATAAAATAATTAAGTTGTCGCAAAAAGCCCTCAAGAGTTGTGTTGATTCAGCTTATTTTAAATAAGTAGTTTGAGCAAGCGTCAAATTTTTTTTTTTAAGTGTTAGATTATACTTTGTTATATTAAAATAGCTGGTGACGCGGTGGTGCAGTGGTTAGCACTGTTGCCTCACAGCAAGAAGGTCGCTGGTTCGAGCCTCGACTGGGTCAGTTGGCATTTCTGTGTGGAGTTTGCATGTTCTCCCTGTGTTGGCGTGGGTTTCCTCCGGGTGCTCCGGTTTCCCCCACAGTCCAAACACATACGCTATAGGTGAATTGGGTAAGCTAAATTGTTCGTAGTGTATGTGTGTGGATGAATGTGTATGGATGTTTCCCAGTACTGAGTTGCGGCTGGAAGGGCATCCGCTACGTAAAACATATGCTGGATAAGTTGGCAGTTCATTCCTCTGTGGCGAACCCAAATTAATAAAGGGACTAAGCCGAAAAGAAAATGAATGAATATTAAAATAGCTGTGGATTTCGGTCGGATAGTTTGAAAATTATATTTAAATATTCAATTTAGTCTTTTTTTATTGTGTAATAAATTCTACAGGGATTAAAAATAGTTTTATTTATATTTTGTATCTCTGTTAATCCCATTTGAGGTGTTTAATTTATGTTTTCTTTTTAGTTTAATGTTTTGTAAATGTAATAAAATGATAAGAATCTACCATTATTATCATCAGCTCTTTTAGAAACGTGTAAAAGCCATTATTTCTCTATTTGTTAATGCTGCCTCTTTGGTTGGGATTCGGGAGTTTTAAATAGCAAACAAATAAAGGAGAAGGAAAATATAATGTTCACTAAATTATTTTATGTTGCTCTTATTCATTTAATAAAGAATTAAATAATTAAAAATCGCTTTAGATGAAGAACAGTTTGAAACACTATAAAGTTCACACAGTAAATATATTTTGTTGCTTCTTCAAACAATGCATTTAAAATGAGCTGAAACAACACAATTATTAAGATTTCATTGGGACAACTTAATTGTTTTATGTTCAATTCACTTCAATTTGTACAAACTAATGAGTTAACTTAATTCCTTCATGTTGTCCCAACACAAATCGCTTGTATGGAACCCAGCATTTTGCACAGTGTTGAATATCAGCGTTGAGATGTGTGTGTTGGGCTGTTTCGAGGATGCAGTTTATTCACAGACAAACAGATCATTTTAAGTTGATGTGTTTTATTAAGTGCAGACGTATCTTGGTACAGAATCCAGATGGAAACATTTCATCGTATAAGAAGTAGAAGAAGATAAGATGATGATGATGATGATGATGATGAAGTATTTGTAAGTGTTCACAGTGTCTGGGTTTCCACATGTCGACACACGCGCATGTCTCTGCTCTTCAGATTGCTGGAATGTCACATCAGGTGGATCCCATTTGACTTTTTGGACAGTTTATTATTATTATTATCATCATAAGTATTTTTTTGGACAAATAGCCGAACTGCAGAAACACACAAGCGCTGAACATGTCAGACGTAAGCATAAAAAAATGAATTATTAAACGATTGTATCTAATGCAAGGTGGATTTCAGACTTGGTATTGACGAGGATTGACCTTCAGATCAATAAAAGAAACATTTGGCAAATTTCAAAATCAATCACAAACGAATGAGGCAAAGGAATAATTTAAATAAAACATTTGAAATAAATAAATAATAATAATAATTGGATAAATAATCACGACCATATACACACGAGTAATAATAATAACAACAACAATAGTATTTAAAAAACAAAATATCATCAGTAACCGCAATCACTCCGACATTTACATGATTAAGGCAGTTTTACAGCATGTCGAGATCTAATTCAAGGCATTTCTGGCTACACTAAAGGGAGAAACCCTTGTCAGCAGGTTGTTTTGAAAGCTACAGTCAAACGTCCACAGATTCACAAGCTCTATTAAAGCTAGAAACGATGGAAAATGTATGTACAGCCTGTGAATTCAAAGGCATGCTCTAGGATTCTTAGGTCTAAAAGCTAAAAGCACTTGTGCGGAGATCCTAGAAAAAAGAAGCGAACAGTCTAACCTGTTGTACCACCTTCAGATCAACTACTTTACCCTCCTAAAGATCAAGCGTTGGAGTCTTTCCATTGCGTAAAGCGTTCTTTTCTTCTGTTTTAGAACGTCCGTCGTTCTTTCGCAGAATCGAAAACGGATTCTTCTGTGACATCACTCGGAAAACTCCCTTCATCTTTAAGAGTTGTCGATTAGAAAATGGCAGGATTTGCATGTGATGCTCATCCAGGTTGATTCTGTGGTTTAAGGCAGTGCTTCCCGACCCCCTGCTATCCGATCCAATCCAGAACGTTGCGGGTTGGGAGACACTGGTTTAAGGCACAGCTTGTCTTCAGCAGGCTGGACGCACCGGCATCTGAAGCAGGATCACCTGCCTGTTTTCCGACGGGTGGCATTTGTTGATGTGTCTCGTAAGTCCCGGCGAGCTGTAAAACATGGCTGGACAGTATTTGCACGGGTAGACCTGGGCAGAGTGCTGCAGGCGGATGTGGCGCTCCTGGTTCATCCTGCTGGGGAAGTTTTCCCCGCACACCGGGCACAGGTGACATTCGGAGGCGCTGAGATTTAGAGGCGCGTGGCTTTGGGGTTTTTCGGGCGCGTCGTGGTGCGCCGTCACGTGCTTCTTCAGGTACGCCTGACGCTTGAACTTCTTCCCGCAGTGCTGGCAGTCGTACAGGCCGTCCTCAGAGCCGCTCTCGGAAAGCCCAGGACTAGGAGTGTCCCTGTCGCTGGAAGTCTCCTCTTTCTCGGGTGCGGGTGTTTTATTGCTTTCCGCGCTCTGCTTGGGTTTGTGCCACCGCCGGTGCGAGGCGAGGTTCGCCGGGCAGCTGAAGAGCTTGTCGCATTCGGGACATCTGTACTCGATCCTGACGATTCTAGAGCATTTGTGCTGGGCTAGAGAGAAGGGGTCCGCGTATGCCTCTCTGCACAGCTGACAGACGAACTCTCCGAGCGGCTTGTCTCCGCTTGCGCATTGCGATCTGGGCTTTTGCTCCACCGGACCTTCTTTGATCTTCAGTCCGAGCACCGGAGAGGTGGTCATCTCATCCTCGAACTGCAGCTTCCGCATGGCTTTGGCTTTCTTGGATGCCGGTTTGCCTTTGCGCTCTGTATCGGACGCGGGTCTTTTGGTGGTTACTGTGGTGCCGGTTCGGTTGCTGTTGCTGGTGCCGATTTTAAGATCCACCGGCGCTTGGTCGGAGCAGTTTGGCGCCGCCGGGAAAGATTCCGCCGAGATGGGCGAGCCGAGATTAAAGCGCCGCTCCAAACACGCCCTCTCATGCTCTCTGCTGACGGGACGCGTCGGGCTGTACATGCCCCGGTAGACTGTCTCGGGGTTCCCGAACTGCACGGGTGACACCGGGCGGCGCGCGCACGGAACATCCTGCGCGACAAACGCGCCCTGCTCATCCTCCTCTGAGCGGACCCGGTACGAAACAGGTGTCGCTTTCTTATTTCGCTTGACTAAAAATCCTCTGGGCATCTTCGCCAGCTGAAAGGCACTTCAGTCGGGTTGGAATCAGAGGCACACCTGGTACTATATTTGGACGCGCGCGGTGATCTTTCCATCACGAAAGCATAGCGGCAGTCTTTTTAAGCAGGAATGATGACATTGTTCTCGCCCCTCGCCGGATCGTCCAATCAGATGGAGCTGAATCCCTATGGATTTGGGGATGGGAGGGTCTGCAGATTGCTCGGGCAGATGTACCTGAGCTTTATTATATTAGGATGCTTTAGGCACACGCTGGTTCCTCCTCTTTTCACGCTTTGATGCTTCCCGTCAATGCGCACGTGCCCTGCCTTTGTCAGCATCCTTTAGGGGCTCCTTCACTCTCAGAGCATCAGAATTTCAAATTAAAAGGGGGGAAACGGCAACAAAGAAGTGCGTTTTTAATGCTCGCGCGTTCACTTTTAACGCGACCTTGGTTCGGAGTCGCTCTGCAGCGTAGAAAGCGGCTGCAAGTTGCATGCGTAATTTGTCTGCAAACTAATTAAATGTATAAATCAGACGCCCGCAGGCTCGGGACATGTGCGACAGTTGAATGCGGGACGTATTAATCACTCATCGCGCGCATACATAATTCATAAAAGAGGCTCCTCTCGTTTGCATCACAAAAGACACGCTTGCGCGCGCCGCGGCGACAGACGCACATCATCCTTCTGTTCAAACGGACTCATCTCGGTCTCAGACTCACCCGTGCCGTCAGCGCCGAGCTCGTGTGTGATGATGTCATTCCAATGCAACGGTCTCGTCATCGCGGAATTTCTGGTCATCTCCATCGCAATCATTCTGAGAGAGAGCGTTCGAAAATGGCGTAATTGAGGTCCAGACTCGCACGTTTGTTGCATGTAATTCAACAACTCTTAATGAGCGTTTTTGCATTTTTTTAGTTCTATTTTATTTCTACTTACAACAAGAGCCATTTTGCCCTGGCAGATGGTTTCATGACCGAATTTTGACAAACACATTTGTTGCATCTGTCTGAGCTTTGTTTGACAATAGTTTTAGATATATGACGTACTATACAGTGCTCAGCATATATGAGTACACATCATTATGGAAATGAATATTATTATCCATTTCTCAGGGAATATGGGTCATATATATTGGTGTATTTGATCAAAACAGATTTATTAAACAGATATATTTATTAAAATAATTTATTTAACACAGAACATCTTTAAAAATGGAGAGATAATACATTTAAATTCATGCAAAATATTGCATAAAAAATTACAAACTACAACATTTCAGCAAAATTGTCTAAATGTTTTGTTTCTTTTGATTTTTTGCTATTTTTGACATTTTATTTAATATTTTTCTCTAACATATAAATTTGAGCTACTAATATTTGAGCCATTATTGTAAGTTATTTTGTTAGATGAGCTCCAGATTTGGCTTCAGCACTGACTAAACTAATGTACATGCACAAATATAACAGTGTAAAGCATCCCATAGAACATATTCATTAAATGACAGGTTGGTGGGGGGCGTACTCGTATATGCTGAACACTGTGTATAAAGCTGTGTAAACCTTTAATTTGAATGATTGACTTATTAAAATTTTTTACATGTTTCATTTATTTTAGTGCAATCGCATTTTAGAGGTGTAGATGTATTACATTCATTTGATTTAATTTTATTCCACACACAAGCCGTGCCCGTTTACACTCGATCTGCATTTTAGTGGAACATGCCGTTTTTAAATGTTATTAACAAACATACTAAATGCAATGGCCAACTTCATATCTCGTGTTATTAATTTCTGCAGTTGAAGATGTTTATTATTAGGCCTCCTGTGTGAAATTGTTATACTTTTTAAAATATTTCTCAAGTTGATAGTTTTAATAACTAGTTTCTTGATGACGGTACATCTTTGACTAGTTATTTTGCAAGATACTAGATTCAGCTTAAAGTGCTTTTAAAACCTTAACTGGGTTAATTAGGCAAGTCGTTGGACAACAGTGGTTTGTTCTGTAGCCAATCGAAAAATATCCTTTCTCAAATGGGCCAATAATATACAGTATAATATTGGGAAATATATCTTCCAGCCAAACTAAAAGCAGTAAGACTTTCTCCAGAAGAAAAAATATTATAGGAAATACTGCAAAAATGTCCTTTCTCTGTTAAACATCATTTGGGAAATATTTGAAAATGACTTCAAATTTCACAGGAGGGCGAATAACTTTGCCTTCGACTGTATACGTCCCTAAACTTTAATGTGTGAGCTGGTTTTGAACAAATGCAATTGTTGCATCTGATATCTGCTAAGCGATGGTTGTTGTGTGGCCTGTGCAGCGGGTCTGGTGTATACTGTGCTGCATGACGTGCGTCTGTGATTTTCTGGCCCACATTCATTATCATACAGCTGCTGTCTGTCTTCACAGGCCTCAGAACTGCCTCTCTCTCTCTGCTCTTATCTGCACTCTTCACATCTACACATAATGTATAACACCACACATTTCATACATGGAGCATTCAAAAGAGCAAGGGGACAGATTTGTTCGCGAATTATCACCAAATACTTTCTTGAATGACAAAACAAGACTCTTTATTTAATTTTTTTTCTTCAGTTTGAGCCCTTCCCCCACAGCCTGCACCCCCCCCCCCTAAACATATGGTGCAGCAAATGCAAAGAAATGAGGAAACACAAGATAAAGCGGCGTGTAAATGCTCCTAATATGAAATGGATATTGATTATAGCAGTCCCGGGCGCGCGTACATGCTCAGATGGTATCGGTTGTACTTGAGATAATCCAGAACGCTGTTCCTCAGAGCAGAGTAAGCCTGGCTCTTCTGAAACGTCTGGCTGAGACTCACGAGCTGATCAGACTCTGCTTGATCATCCGCGATCTGCTGAAGAGCCTCTTCAAGTGACACTGAACCGCTCTCATCCTATAGGGAAAAAACACAATGCAATGCGATGCGTTTTTAGCTTTCAAACATATGCTAAGCTTTTGTTGATTCTGAAAAGAGGTAGTAAATGAACAGATCTTATTTTAGGATTACATGCACTTCCAGAGCAACGCATGAAGCTTATTACGTTTTTATGGATCTATTTGAACTATTTATTTAGATTTAATTGCATTACTTGTTTATTTATTTGTTATTATTTTAGATTTTTGAGCACCAGATCTGTTCATTTCTCTACCTAGAAGTGATAAATCGTCGCCTTGGAATTATGAGGTTCTATCTGTGATCTATTGTGAGATTTTGAGCTTCAAAGTTTCATATAGCAACCAATATGCGTGTAACCGATCTCTTTCATACATTAACATGACAGAGACCCTAAATGTGCTCTAAATTTAAGTCATCAAAATTCTCTTATTTCCAAATTGGGGTAAACAAAAGGGCAAGGCAGCATGGTGGCGCAGTGGGTAGCACAATCGCCTCACAGCTAGAAGGTCGCTGGTTCGAGCCTCGGCTGGGTCAGTTGGCGTTTCTGTGTGGAGTTTGCATGTTCTCCCCATGTTTGTGTGGACTCACCGCTCTTCACTGAGTGCAAACACAGAGACAGGGACACTGGAGCGTTTTAAAGCTGCGAAGATCAGTCGTTTCATCAGCTGATCGCTCGTCTGTGTTTGCATTCGGTAAACATTGGTGAATCAAGCCAATCACAGTCATTTCTGTTGAGCACTGGTGAACACAATGGCAAATCAGCGCTGTTTATGAATGCGCTCAACAGTGCTTAAATGTTAGCGGGAAATGGATGTTTTTTTATTTAGTACCGAAATTCAGTCTAATATAGCGAAAGAATCAGTTCATTAACTTGAGTTTGATAAATGGCATCTAAAACGTGTGTTTGGGAAAGATAAGATTAGCTAACTAGTGCCATTTCCCTTAACTTAGCTGAAAATGAGCTCCGATATCCCTTTTTATTTTCACTATCCATTCAGAACAGACCTTCGGGTCACTCGGAAAGCGGTGAAATGATACATTTGTGTCACTTTCATTTCACTGATAAGATATACAGCCAGGTACACAACAATAAAATCGCGTAAAAAACGTCGTTCCTGTGTGACTCCAGGCGATACTTCCGGGTTTCTTCCCACCGCAGCCTCACTTTCGCTTTTAAAATGGCACGTGAAATCAGTCTATGAGGGACTGATGCGCAAAAAGAAAGCTCTGCCTCCTACTCAATATTTCATTTCAGTCTGAAGTACATCAACATACTAAAATTCAATTTTAATTGTATTTTAATTTGTCAATTGAATTATTTTATGCCGTTCATTTTTGATGTTTCATATTAATTTAATTATCCAATTTTATTGTATTTATTTATTATTACATTTAATTTACTTTTAGCACCTGGTCATATTCCCGAATGCATTGCCACAAAATGACACATGACACTTATGTCGAGCAAGTGTTCATCAGACATTAAAAGATGAGCTGGAGAGAATATTCTCAGGGCAAATGCAATCAATCAGTCAATTAATAGATAAATACAGTGATGTAGATGTGGAAACTGACCTGTAGTTTAGCAGAGTCCATGATCTGACGTACTTCCTGTTCAAAGTCAGCGAAGCGGTCATGATACAGAGCCAAGCACCAGTTCTCTCTAAAATAACTGCAAAAGAGAGGAAATTATATGTCTTTGAAAGAGACAGTAAGTCATTAATAATGATAATATATATTTTTTAATGGAATTTTCTTGGGGGGGCGACACGGTGGCTTAGTGGCTAGCACTGTCGCCTCACAGCAAGAAGGCCACTGGTTTGAGTCCCGGCTTGGTCAGTTGGCATTTCAGTGTGGAGTTTGCATGTTCTCCCCGTCTTGGGTTTCCTCCGGGTGCTCCGGTTTCCCCCACAGTCCAAACACATGCGCTATAGGTGAATTGGGTAAGCTAAATTGGCCGTAGTGTGTATGGATGTTTACCAGTACTGGGTTGCAGCTGGAAGGGAATCTGCTTTGTAAAACATATGCTGGATAAATTGGCGGTTCACTCTACTGTGGCGACCCCTGATTAATAAAGGGAAATGAAAATGAATGAATGAATATTACTGTTCTTCCTCTATTATTTGTGATCAAATAAATGCAGAACTTGAGATCAGTGTTCTCTCATTATGTTTATGACTATAGACGTGCTGGTTTGCTTTTTACCATGCTCTTTTTTATATCTTGACAGATGCGCTCATTGTCAAATTGAGCTGAATAAAGATTGATCTTCCTTGTGCATTGAGAGGAAATCATCAAACGAGGGTGAGTAAACAACGACTGAACTTTGAGTTTTGCGTGAACTGTCCTTAACCCAGAACACACACTCTTCTGTTAGCATGTTGATCTAATATCCTCCATACATCAGTGATGTTGACGGTCTGATGACATTAATGGACGCATTCACAGCCATCAAAACTGA
>CAIGQW010001014.1:4020181-4038601 GCA_903798125.1 Danio choprae
GTGTGTGTGTGTGTGTGTGTGTGTGTGTGTGTGTGTGTGTGTGTTTTCTCGTTCACTTGCAGGAGCAGAGGGCAAATTAATCGTCATATAATGTGACCACATGAGGACAGATATGATTCAGGTTCAGAGTGTCATAAATTATCCTGTGCATTATTTAAGGAATTTTAGGCTTTGAACTGAACAATCACATTTGGTTTTATGGTGAATCGTACGTCAGAATAACAGATGTTGTCATTCGTTGAGACTGAAAATCTGTATTTTTCCACCAATGGATTTTTTTGAACTCTTCTAACATTATCGTGATGTCTGTAAAACAGTGAAAACATGGCGTTCTTTTTGTTTTAGGCAAAATAATTTAATTAAATGACAAAAATAATAATAAACTGCTCTAAATGAAAACATTTTGCTTTAAATTATAATCATTTGTAATATTTATTTACTTAAAATTGACTTCTAAATTATAAATTAAGAGTTTTTAGAAAGATTTGAGTGTTTTTCATATAAATATATTTATATTAGGGCAGCACGGTGGCGCAGTGGGTAGCACAATTGCCTCACAGCAAGAAGGTCGCTGGTTCGAGCCCCGGCTGGGTCAGTTGACGTTTCAGTGTGGAGTTTGCATGTTCTTTGCGTGGGTTTCCTCCGGGTGCTCTGGTTTCCCAACAAATTCAGAGGAGGGCGAATAATTCTGACTTTAACTGTGTACGTGTATATTTGAAGTAGTTTACCTGTAATTCAGATTTAGTCTCTGAACTGAAAGCTGATTTCTGATTCGAGTTTAAATGCATCATTAAATGACGCTGTGACTGTAGTGTTTCTGTAGGGAAGCTGCACCTGTACATGTCCCGGATCAATCCCTCATCGTATCGTGAGCAGATGTTATTGAGCAGCCGCTGGTGTTTGCTGTAGAGACTCTGCAAGTTGGAGACAGGAAGTGGAGTCTTGGACAGACACGTTATTTCCTCCACAACATCAAACTGACTGAGGCGTATGTGAAAGTAGTTCCCTGATTCAGCACAGCCCGTCACCAGATCACGACCCTGCAGGATACCATTAATGAAGGTCAAGCTTTAATGCAACACTTAAACTCCAGGCCTGTGTTCACAAAACATCTTAAAACTAAAGGCATTTCACTTGGCGGCCATCTTTTAAACGTCTCTCAGGCGTATACAGGAAGTCTGTTTAAATGGGGAAAAATCTCAATTGTCGAGCTTTCGGTGTAGGATCAAATTTACACCAAATTTATTGCGGATGGGAAAATAAAAACATAAATAATACAAAAAAAAAGTTAAATGAAAGCTAAATGCAGAATAAGAAACAGCAAGGTCACATGTAGAAAGATAATGAGCGTGAATCAAAGATTGTAAACATTTCACAAAACTGAAAGCTGAATTTAAAGTTTTTCCAAATTCAATTCAATTCAAGTGTATTTATATAGCGCTTTTTACAGTGTAGATTGTGTCAAAGCAGCTTAACATGTTCTAGTAAAGTCCAGATTTCAGAGTTTAGTTCAGTTCAGTTCAGTTCAGTGTGGTTTAAGTTTCACTGCTGAAAGTTCAATACTGAAGAGCAAATCCACCGAAGCGCAGCTCCACAAGTCCCGATCCGAGCAGGCCAGTGGCAACAGTGGCGGGGAAAAAACTTCACCAATTGACAAAGTGAAGGGAAAAAAAAACCTCGAGAGAAACCAGGCTCGGTTGGGCACGATCATTGCAAACAAAATCATTTTTCCCGCTAACATTTTCAGTTTCAGCTTACGCTCTTTTCCCATCTCGCGGTCTTTTCCACATTCTGCACTTGCGTTTCCAAAAGATGCCATTCGAGTTTCATTTAAATCATGACGGGCTTCAGCGTCATCATTGGTCTACTAGTTGAGTTGACAGCTGCTCTTCTAGACAATCAGTGAAAGGGGGAGTTTTTGTTCAAGTCTGCTTGAACCAGAAGCTGCAACCGGTTTTTTTTTCTGTATTGTGACGCAGTTCCTAGAGAAACACAATATTAAATGAGCAAAAAGTGGGCATGGCTTGTTTTTTTCTACTGCGAGCTGATTGGATGTAGTAAAGTAGGCATTTCAGAAAGATGGGGAAAAAAGGGTTTGGGCTAGCAGCTAGCTCTCTGCAACTCTCACATGGTTGACCACTGAAAAAAAAAAACTTCGGCTGCGCCCGGTCAGTACCTGGATGGGAGACCACATGGGAAAGCTAGGTTGCTGCTGGAAGTGGTGTTAGAGAGACCAGCAGGGGGCACTCAACCTGTGGTCTGTGTGGGTCCTAACGCCCCAGTAGGGCTGCACGATTCTGGGTAAAATGAGAATCACTATTTTTTTTGCTTAAAATCAAGATCAGGATTTTCTCACGATTCTGTAGATGTAAAATAAAGGTTAATATGAGTTAGCTATTATTATTGTTATTACTCAAACATATAGTAAAACAACAATAATAATATCTGGTCTATTTGAAGGTCTACTGTTGGTCAAAATGCTCAATTTTGGATAGACTTTGAATGGTGGACTTGAACAGACTTTAAATATGTCCTGGTTGTTAATTCACAGTAAACTGATGCATTAGAATACAACCATTCATAATTCTGAAGTTGAATTATTATGTTTGAGACATATGCTTGTCATTTGTCATTGAGAACACTATTAGACCATTTATTTCACTGATAAAATGAGACATTTGTCATTATCAGACTCCCTCTTGCATTATATTCAACATTATATAGGCTAGAGTAGTTACACTGACACTGTTAAACATTTATTTTCATGCACTTTGTGTTTGCTATGAAAGATAAAACATGTCAAATGCTTGTCGTAATCATAACTCTGAAATGCGATATGATCATGTAAATGATGTGCATGTCGGTTTCACTTTCACTGCCGAGTGCGCTGCTGCCATGGCTGCTGTCACTTTGAGGAAAAAACCCACGCACCCAAGCGATCACTCTGTGCAACAAACTGAACGTTATTTACAACTTTATTAGCTGTTATTCACAGCCTATGCAGGCTCTGTTCACTAAAGTAGACTTCATTGGCAGGCATGTAATTTTTGGGTGAGTTATACCTTATAAATACGGTATGTGACACTTTTAACCCCGTTTGGAGGTGTCCATGTTGCTGAGCAACGTATATAAAACAATGTGAAGACTTGTGCGGCAGCCTTTATGCTTCTCTCCTGACCTTGAAAAAATTGGCTGAATTGTAGAAAAGCTGAATTAAGATTGTGTGGAGGGTCGAATCGAGATTGCGATCTTTTTTTAATTAATAGTGCAGCCCTACGCCCCAGTATATTGATGGGGACTCTATACTGCTCAGTGAGTGCCGTCTTTCAGATGAGATGTTAAACCGAGGTCCTGACTCTCTGTGGTCATTAAAAATCCCCGGCATCCTGGACAAATTTGCCCACTGGCCTCTGTCCATCATGGCCTCTTAACCATCCCAATATCATAATTGGCTTTATGTCATCCAAAATCACATACCTGTGTAGGTACTATACGAATTAAATTTACTACACGACCAATCACAAACTATCTTAAAATGCCTGCTGCCATCAAATTGCCTCAGCACCTAAAAATTTTAGAAACATTTCCCACATGCAGCTTGGCTCTCTGTCACATTAGCATGTCTTACTGTCAGCCATGATTATACTGCAGTTAATTAAAAGGCTGTTCATATGCATATCTGTTAATTGTTTACGAGAAGCACAAATGACAATTAGCTTGAACATACACGTGTTTAATTAGTGACACTTAGCTTGTATTTTAAAACGTTTCTAAAATATAAATTTCTCCTTTTAATATGGAAAATATTCCTTCTATCGCGTGCCGTTGCTTTTAGCTAGAACATGGTTTAAATCAGCCTTAAATCAGCCTTTAGGCTCAATGGTCAGACACACTGCTGTTGGTGTCGTCAATCTGGCAACATGTGTTTGCGTATGGTATGAACCAGGTGTGCAATACCTAGTTCAACCATTGGGTGTCAAACTTACATACTGCACCTTTAATTAGCATGCTAACGTCATCTTATCTTACCTTAAAAATATCCTCACCATTTACTCACATTCAAGGGGTTTCAAACTTTTATCAATTTCTTTCTTTATTTGAACTCAAAACAAGATATTCTGACGAATGTCTGTAAAAAAAAAAAGCAGCCATCAAAAAAGTCAGCATTCTTCGAAATATCTTCTTTTGTGTTCAACAGAAGAAAGAAACTCAAACAGGTTTAAAACAAGAGTAAATGATGACAGAAATGAGATTTTTGGGTGAACTGCCCCTTTAAGACCTCTTTCCATTGTTTAATAATAGTTTTAATAATGGTTTACTGCTATTTAGGAGAACTCTTTGAGTTGAAATCAAATGTTTTGTGAATACAGGCCGTGGTTTTTAATCTACTGTAGAAGTGAAACATACTTTCTGAGCTGATGGAGTTTTTCTGGAGGCTGGTTTGGCCACATGAAGGTAATTGTATCCTCCTGGTAACCTTCCCCCTGCAAACATGACAATTATTATAAATGATTTCTGAAAAGCCTTGTTTTTACAAACCCTAAATTAATAGCATTTTCACAAATATGATTATAAAGCTGTTGATCTGGTATCAGACACTGTTTCTGTGTAACAGATGGTCCGTTCTTCTATAATCACTCAGCCCCTGATTAGATTATGCAAATGAACTGTCAATAGTTTGGTGTCAGTCAGAATTAGATGAGGGGGAAAAACTGGGTGACTCAACACATGCTGAAAAAAGGAGAGAAAAGTCTTCAAATCCTAAAAGCTTCTTATAAACTCACAATAACCCAAGTCCAAATTAATGCTAATACAAAAGCCAACGAGCAAGGAATAATATTTGAAGAAATAAATACACTTAAAAAAACATATTTGCCTTAAATACTACGATATACTGAATTGTGGAGCTCATACTTGAGGAAACTGAACTGCAATTTGGTGCATTGGCTGATGTTCATATGATAAAAAAGGAAAAATTTATATAAACATACAATGCATATAAATGTCAGTCATCACTCAATAATATCTAAACATGCGATGTAGTATAATCATGATAATTGAGAGATTAACAAAAAAAAAACTTCATCAAAAGCCCAAGTATTATAGTTGGTACTCATGATTAAAAATATATATATTATTCTTCAAAGAACTGGGTGTCCGCAGGGTCTTAAAAAGCCTTAAAATCTCTTAAATTTCAAAAACTAAATTTTAGGCCCTAAAAAGTCTGAAATTCATTGAAATATTGTCTTGTAGGTTTTGAATCATTTTAAATGGGTCTTAATTTTCCTATGTCCATGTAAATCTACCTAATCGGGCCAACACCCATCCAATCACCAACAATCCATCTCAATAGAACTTTTAACAAAACTATTTATTACTCTATTTACCAGTATGGTTTAATTATCATCCTTAAAATAATTTTGTTTAAAATTTCTCTGTGTATTTATAGTCCATATATGGTGAAGATACTGACCTGCATTTAGTTTATTATAGCTTTTAAAGACTTTTTTTTTAGGATGAGTTATGTTGAAAAATGTGTATGCATACAGCTAGGGTTTGCTTGTTTTGACAATTTATTTAGATTTGTGGCTAAGAAATAACTAATTATGATATAATATAACATAAAGTCAGGGGTGACGGGGTGGCGCAGTGGGTAGCACAATCGCCTCACAGCAAGAAGGTCACTGGTTCGAGCCTCGGCTGGGTCAGTTGGAATTTCTGTGTGGAGTTTGCATGTTCTCCCCATGTTTCCCCCACAAGTCCAAAGACATGCGGTATAGGTGAATTGGGTAAGCTAAATTGGCCGTAGTGTATGAGTGTGTATGGATGTTTCCCAATGTTGGGTTGCGGCTGGAAGGGCATCTGCTGCGTGAAACATATGCTGGATAAGTTGGTGGTTCATTCCACTGTGGCGACCCCAGATTAATAAAGGGACTAAGCCCAAAAGAAAATGAATGAATAACAAAGTCCTGTATAAGTCTGAAATTTCATTCATAATGGTCTTAAATTTAGCTCATTCAATTTCACTTCATTATTTATAATTGATATTTAGTTTTCTCTGTGCTTGCGGTTGGCTAATTCAGGAGAGCAGTTTGTAACCTTGTGTCTTGGCCTGGCTGTAGAGTGGAATGAGGTGGAGCTGGTCAGACGGAGGGCCGACAGGAAGCTCCAGGGTCGGGTCACACTGGGCCAGGAGGACAGATGCCAAACTCTGGCCCACCTCTTTGGAATGAAAGCAGCAATGGCTCCACTCTTCTGCATGGTAGCGACGGGAGTATTTGGTCATGGGGCCTGCGGCGTATATGGAGGGGTCATTGGTGTGAAAGCTGCCGTCTACAACCAAACGCCCGTCAAACACCAGACACGCATCATTGATGGCCCTGAAGGCGTCGCAGTCCACGCTTTTACGAGAGAAGCTGAAGAACACCTGCGAGAAGTGAACACATGCAAGTGAGTTACAAAGAAACTACTGTGTGTTTGTTGCAAAGATATGCAGCATGTTAAAGGTCCTGTGAAATTAAAATAAAACATTTTAGATGTTAGTTTTTAAGATATCTATAAGCTAGTGTGCTCCAAAATTGGCGTTTAGAAGATATAAAACTGATATAAACATGTAAAGTTTGCAGTTTGCCACTTCCGCCTAAATTGATCAATGATTTTTTTCGACATCACCTCATGCTTCAGTTCCTCATCAAATCTTCTGACCAATCAAATGCTCTCTAGTATCTGACATGCCCCGCCCCCTTCTCATTTGCTTTTCATTTGTTGTGCTTGAGCTCAACTACTCTTACTGGCAGAGCTGTGATAAAAACAAAACGCTATTGGCTGTTTTTTTTAAAAGGGGAGGAGCTACTCTGTCCCACCCTCTCTTCAGGTTTCAGTTGAGATTACGTCAAACGGTGAATAAAAAATGCACATTTCAAAGCACTTCACGAGACCTTTAAGTGTTTTTTTTTTCTTTTGAAATCACGTAGAGCTAAACATCCCACAAACTTAATAAATTATCAGTTTTAGAGTGCTTTCACACCTAGACGTTTGGTCCAGAACCTGATGCGTTTGCCCAGTTAGCATGGTTTTTTTGGCATATGTGAAACCGGCAATCGTGCTCAGATCCGCGCCAAATCAATCAGTCCGAGATCGCCTGAATGAGGTGGTCTCGGCTTGATTGAAACAAACTCTGGAGCAGATCGATTGTAGTGAGAAAGCAAAACGAACTAACAAACCAGGCTTTATCACAGTGTATTATGGCTATGTAATAAGCATATATATGGCTATATGAAGAGAGAATTATGAGTATGGTGGGACTGGTAAATGTGCGTTTCATATTTCTTTCAATAATTTGAGCCTATAATCTGGCCAACGTTTTTTTTAATAGATTGATTGATTCAATAGATTTATATTTTTACAACTGAAACGAGGCTTTGTATGAAAAAAGACTTACCTCTGATCTGATTTATATTTAGTGACGATGTCTGTGGGTGTCAAAATTAAAGTGCACCTTTTCGCTTATAATGTCTTATTGCTTATGATCATAAATTAAAATAATATAAATATATATATACCGAAATATAAACCGTGGAACTCTGACCAATGTGAGGAGAGTTTACTCACACGTGACTTGTTAACTATTTTGGTCCGTTTAGAAACTTTGCCGTGTGAAAGTGAACCGCACCAAGAACAAAAATCAACACTGTAACAATTTGAATCCCTGTTTCGGAACAAAACAATCGATCTACAGGTTTGAAAGCACCCTTAGTCAGCAAGAATGCAAAAAATTGATCAAGAGACATTTTGTCAGTGTTCGTCCGCGTCATCGTTTGTTGTTGTCACGTGCCTTTGTCTTCCTCCCGCCACCATCAATGTTAATCTGTTCCACCTGTGTTCATCCCTTGTGTCTCTTTAGCTTAATCATTCCTTCATCCATTTATACCCTTTCGTCTGTGTCCATTGTTGTCTGGTATTTTGGTTCGTGTGGTTGTGTCATCCTTGTCCTGTCTGCCCGTGTCCAGTGTTTGTTCTCCGTAAGTGTTCATTTAATAAATCCGTGTTTTGTTACATTCCGTGTTCAGTCTCGTAATGTCATCATCTACCAGCAAAGCGTTACATAATACCGGACCCAAAAATAGCGGCGTGCATTCCCCCGATTTTTTTTTTTTAGTCTTTTTGCCCCTCAGTGTTTTATTTTCTTCCCTCCGTGTTTTCCTGGTCCCCACCTACCGTCCCGTTCGTCATCACCGCCTGCTGGAGCAGGGGGAAAGCAGCCCTGAGGACCATGATCGAGCGACTACTAACAGCTTTCCGGGCGACGTGCTCTGCACGCCCATCATCTTTAGCAGAGCACGATCGCCCGAAGATGGTCCTCGGGGCAACATCGCCGCAATTATGGAGTGGACACTGGCGAGTAAAATATTTCCACTCACCGCCTTTCTGGAGGAAGATCTCGTCAGTGCCACTCTAGACCCAGTGACCAGCCAAGCATCACCATCCACCTGCAGGGAGCGCTTGCCAGAGCCCACCGCAGACGGAGAGCCAACCCCAGCCGATGAGCTATCGCCCCCTAGAGCGACGGAGCGGAATCGAGCTGAGATGGAGGAGCTTAAACACCCGTCTGACCAGGTGCGAGAGCCGGCAACACCGCGACAGCAGCGAGAGTCCCGCCCACCCCCCCTATGCAGATGGACAGCGGCTGGACACTGGGAGGCTACTCATTGGCTTCTGGGGCTTTATTTTTAATCTTCCGCTGTATTTAGGCAGCAATAACCTTCCGCTGTATTTAGGCAGCAACCAACTGTTTCCGCACAGTTTTTTAATCTTCCTTCTCCGAAAAAGCCTCAGCTCTAGGGTCATGAGTAGCTTCCCACGGTCCCCCAGAACTGCAGCCAGTCATCCAGCTCCAGCACTGCTGCAGTCAGCCAGCCCCCCAGCTCTCGCTCCAGCTCCGGAAATGGAGCTCGCTTGTGGGCACTACCTGTCTGCGTCACCCTCTGGAGGGTGTCGCCCAGCGTCAGCTCCTACGGCCTCCGAGCTGCGGACTCAACCTCGGCCCTTCGACCCTAGGGCTCCGCGTTGGCTCACTCCTCCCTCGTCTTCGTCGTGGGCCGTCCGCCCACCAGCTCCGCCAGGCTCCCTCGTCCCTCCGGCTCCACCTTGGTCAGTCGTCGCCCTTCCTTCGCCTCTGGACTCCACTCTTCCGGCTGCACCTCATCGCACCGTCCTACCAGCAGCGTTGAGCTCCTCCATCCCTCCAGCTACGCCTTGGTCCTCTGTCGCTTCTGGAACCCCGCCGTCGCCTTGCTCGGGTGAGCCGCCTGCTTCGCCCGGCCCTCAGAAGCCTCGGCGTCACCTTCGCCCTTCGGCTCTCCATCACTTCCGTGGGCTCCACCGCCATCAGCGGCGTCTCCCTCGGTCAGCCTCCTGAAGTCAGTAGCCACTCCTCCTCCATGGATCCTCCCGTCCTCGACTCCGCCCGGGGCCGTCCTTCTGGCTGTGTCCTGGGTCCTCCTGCTCCGGTTCCCTTCCTGTGTCTCCCTCAGACTCCTCCCTTGTACCCTCCCCTTCTCCCCTCCTTCTTCATTTTGTTGTTTCCCGTTGAAGGACGCGCTTCTTTAGCTTAATCATTCCTTCATCCATATATACCCTTTCGTCTGTGTCCATTGTTGTCCGGTATTTTGGTTCGTGTGGTTGTGTCATCCTTGTCCTATCTGCCCGTATCCAGTGTTTGTTCTCCGTAAGTGTTCATTTAATAAATCCGTGTTTTGTTACATCCCGTGTTCAGTCTCGTAATGTCATCATCTACCAGCAAAGCGTTACACATTTATAATGTTCTTCTATAAAGAAGATGTCAGTTTTGACAATTATATGTTTTTTGACTCTTTCCCATCAAAGAATCCTGAGTAAATCTATCGCTATTAAAACTGAGAAAGAAAAAAAAAAACACTTTATGAAAAGCCAAAAAGTCCAAGGTTATAAAATTGGTAGGTGCATGGAAAACCATAAATAATACAGATATTAAAAGTAATGTTTCTTGCAGAGCAAACATGGAGTAATGCCCCCCCCACCCCCCAAACTTTTAACAATAAATGAAAGCAGAATTTCAAATTGCAATACTGTATTTTTGACCTAATAAATAAATGACAGCAAATGCTTGAAAGGCAATGTGTTTGCTAACATTAAATCTACCTCACAGTTATAAGCACTTATATTATTTTGTTTATTAAAGGGACAGTTCACCCGAAAATGAAAACTGTCATCATTTCCTCGTCCTCCACTTGTTCCAAAGATTTCTTTCTTCCGTTAAAACACAAAGAAACATATTCTGAAGAATGCTGGAAAAAACAGCCGTTGACCTCTATAGTATTTTTGTTCATACTGTGGATTCTTCAGATTATCTTCCTTTGTGTTCAACAAAAACGTTGTTTCAATCATAAAAGTTTAGAACCACTTGAGCGTGGCTAAATGGTGAGGGAATATTTATGTGAGTGAACTGTCCCTTTAAACCTTGAGTGCTGTCGGGGATGTTTTCATGTTTGGTCACAGCCTTCTCTGTGTTTCAGCAACTGGAATGATGTTTGCTGACAAATCTTATTTTGACACACATTTCGGGAAATGCTTTGACATTTTTCAAAAACTCAATAAAACACTTTGATTTGCAAATTGACTACTCTTTTGTTATATTAGTGGCTGTTTTTGACCCATTTCATTCCATTATAATGCCATTTTTTATTATTATATTATATTATATTATTATTACCCTGATATTATTAAATATTCTTGATTTTTGCTTGTTTTTTCCTGTTAGGAGGAGGTAAAACTTGTAATTTTTGCTGTTGATCATCAGTTGCAGTACAAAAAAAGCGTAGTTTTTGGCTTTTATATGGAATTATTTGTATAGTGTAGAGTATAGTGTCTCTGTGAGAGACCATTTGCACACTTATCTTGATATGTCTGAGAAGAACAAAATAAGCAGCTCAGCTCTCAGAACATAGTAAACATAGTAAGTGTATTTCTGCACACACAGACTATGCTTTTTCCTGTTTTACTCCACAGAACTCCATATAAAAAAGCCAGAAACTTTTTTGCACAGGCCTATCTAAAGGGTTAATCCTGCCAACTGATGATCAACGGTAAAAAAGACAAATTTGACCACTTCCCAAGAGGAAAAACCAGCAATAATCAAGAATGCATGATTATATGCTGTCATGGGTTTGTAATCAAAAAATGTCATTATAATGGAAGTCAATGGGACAAAAACAGCCACTAACATAACAAAAGGGTAGTCAGTTTGAACAGTACACAAGGGTTAAGAATATTTTCTGTTCCTGACCGCACACTCCAGCTGTAAAGTGGCTCCATCTGTGCTGAAAGAGGCAGATGTCACAGGATCTGTGTGTTCTCCATCATTGAGCTGCAGCAACAGGCAGTTGTGATGAACATAGACTTCCTCTTTTTCTAGAGCCTGTTTCACTGCCAACTCCACTGAAGCGTCAGGGAAACAGGAGGATGGTTGATCTTCAGGTGGATGGACTACATGAATCCTGCAGCCACTGACACCAAGACCAATGAGAGTCTCCACACAGGTGAACACGTCTAGAGTGTTTCCATACACTACAGCATTACCTGCACACACACACACACACCAAAAAGTTTACTTTAGGCATGCATAATGTGCACATTTTACATTCAAAAACATGCCTTCAGTTGACCTTTATAGCAAAAAAAGAGACCAAAAAATGTTTTGTTTTGAATTTTAATGCTAGTATTTTGTCTTATTTTTCAAATCAAGATACATTTATAAGAGAAGCAAAAAGATACATGACCCTGGACCACAAAACCAGTCATAAGTGTCAATTTTTGGAAATCATGATTCATGATTTATGCAATATCTAAAACACGTTTAAATACACTCTGCATTCATGTTTGGTTTGTTAGGATGGGACAGTATTTGGCTGAGGTATGACTATTTGAAAATCTGGAATCTCAAAACAAAAATTGAAATATTGAGAAAATCACTTTTAAAATTGTCCTGAATTGAAACTAAGTTCTTTGAAATGCACATTACTAATAAAAAATGAGTTTGGATATTTTTACGTTAGGAAATGTATCAAATACGGTGATGAGAATAACAGCGATATAAATAAACTGCATTACTAACGGCGATACTTTTTTCAGTAACGAGTAATCAAATTAATTACTGTTTCCCCCGTTACAACGGCGTTACTGTTACTGACAATAACATGCGCGCTACTATAATTGAGAACACTGAAGCGGTTTTCATGTGAGCAGCGTCTCTCTCAGCCATAGGACCTCTCTTTCTCTGGGGTGTGTGTGTGTGTATGTATGTGTGTGAGATCGGGGCTGGGGCGGGACACATAACCAACCAGCGATGATGATTGGTGTGTTTGTGAGCGTGGTGTAACGGAGAACGTGATGATTGGCTTAGAGTACATTTCCATCCTTTGCCAATCAGAGGCAGAGTGGTGCGGGTGTTCACACAAGCACACACACAGCCAGTGGCACACACCAACGACCAGGAGTCAGACGATCAAAAGTAACGTTTGCAAACTGGAAATATAAGCAGTACTTTCCCCTTAAAGCTCTAAACCATCTATTGTGTTTTATTGTGCAACTATAGTAATGATAATATTTATAATGATATGTTGAATTTGATGGTTGTCTCTCACATTGTCCAACAACAACATTACAATAGTGTAGATTAGTGTACAATGTTTTATATTTATTTTATAGTCATTTGACAAATTAGATAAGCGATTTAAAGATTTGAAGTAACACAATAGTTACTTTCCCTGGTGATTAGTTACTTTATAATTATGTAACTCAGTTACTATTTGTGAGAAGTAACTAGTAACTATAAATAATTACTCTTTTAAAGGAACGTGCCCAACAGTGATCAAATATATTTGACATGATCTCTACTTCATATTCAAATGATGATTGGTTTTGGGGTCCACATGCTTGACAAGTCAGAAAAATAATAGTTTAGAAAAACAAGTCAAAAGAATAATTATTTTTGAATAGAATTAGGTTTACTTTTATTACAAAATAAATATAGAAATGTATTAATGGCTTTACATTGCCAATGTGTGGACTGATTGTAACAAAACATAAAATAATAATAGTTTAGAAAGTTATACATTAGTGCTCATGAACACGAGCAATATACTGACACTGAGGAGAAGAGACTGCTGAATAAAGTCATTATTTATGTTTTATATGTGCACAAAATGTTCTCGTAGCTTGTTTTTTAGGATGTTTTTTGGTATTTTTCTGGACTTTGTCTATGGAGGATGAGGGAGCTCTCAGATTTCACCTAAAACATCTTAGTTTGGGTTTTAAAGATCTTTAAAAGTCTTGGAATGACATGAAGATGAGTAATTAAAAACTATTTCCATTTTTGCGTGAACTAACCCTTTAAACTTATTTAAAATAAAGAAAACAAGACCTAATATCTTCATTCATTCATTTTCATTTTGGCTTAGTCCCTTTATTAATCTGGGGTCGCCACAGCAGAATGAACCGCCAACTTATCCAGCATATGTTTTACGCTGCAGATGCCCTTCCAGCTGCAACCCATCACTGGGAAACATCCACACACTCTCATTCACACACATACACTACGGACAATTTAGCTTACCCAATTCACCTGTACCGCATGTCTTTGGACTTGTGGGGAAACCGGAGCACCCAGAGGAAACCCACGCCAACACAGGGAGAACATGCAAACTCCACACAGAAATGCCAACTGACCCAGCCGAGGCTCAAACCAGCGACCTTCTTGTTGTGAGGCGAACGTGCTACCCACTGCGCCACCGAGAGGCCCAGACCTAATATCTTACGTCATTTAATTTATTTGAGATATTTGTAGTGAAGAGCAAGACATCACCACACAGGAAGAGTATTTCCAGCAGTCTACCACCAATGATAATCCACCGAGTTGCATTTCCTTCAATAAAAAGCAGCTTTACCTAACAGTAAAATAAACTTCAGGCCATTTACGCTCCCACAAGGGCGAAGGAAAGCGATTTATTGTGGCCGTTTGGAGAGATTAAATCAGCGGCTGTGACACACAGAAGGGTCACTTAGCAACCTGGAGAAGGTCCTATTAGAGGTTAAAGGAGGAGAAGGAAGGAGGAGAAGATGAAGGAAGTGCTGCTCTTTTACTGAAGCGTCACAGCAGCAGCGCCAGATTGATTTAATTGAGATCTTTTGTGAGGAAGCCTTTGATGTTAACATTACAATCCTCAAGGATGAAAACGAATCGGACGGCGCCGCTCACACTGAATAAATATAGAAATGACACCAGCCGAATATATAGTGCACACATATAGAACGTGGCTCTGTGTAAGACTGAATACTTGGGGGAACATTATCTCTTCCTCAGTGATTTTGAACACAAATATCTAAACATTGTTAAATCAAGATACACTAACTTCAGAAGCAAAATGATGAATTGATAAGTTGTATTGTGTGAAAGATGTATAAAAAAATTCACCTATGATGAAAATCCTCTTTTGTAAGCTGTTTGGACAGAACTGTGTGTAGGTATAGTGTGTCCACAGTCATATTGGAGTGATATAAACCCTGTAGGTCTCTTTTTATTTTTATTTTCTGATGTTAAAATAGGATCCAAAACCCTCCCATTTTGAGGCCAACCGCAACTTGACATAGAAGTGCGGTTTCCCCGCCCGCCCACAGAATTGATTGACAGCCATTAACATGTCTCTGTAGTAATGCAACCGGGATTAAATGATCTCTTCCGCTCTCTGTGTTCAGCAGCACCTCAAGCTTAAAACGTTTTTAAAACAGCGCATGTTTGTAATAAAGACAGTAAAATCGCTTTGTAATTCCTCACCACAGCCGCATAGTGTCAGTACAATTATAAAAGATGACACTTCAATCCCGGTTCATGGACTGAAATCAGGTTGGTTTTGTACAGTAACATAACGGATATCCATACAGCAGTGTATTTTAACGTGTATCCTGCCACATTTGCTGTGCAAAAATAGTGCAAAGCTAAACACGCGTGCTCGTGTGTAGTGTCTGAGCGAACTTTATAATGACATTGTATGGGACTCATTGTTGTAGAAAGGCTTGAATTAACTCCACAACTACCACATCAAATAACCTTAGGTAAAGTTCTTACTGTAGTAAAGGAGATCTGCTTTATTCTTGTCTGATACTGTGCTGCTTATGCGTGAGATGCAGCAGGAGAAGCTACACCCATCATAGCCAGCGTTGCCAGATATAGCAGACTTTTTCCAGCCCAAAAGTTGTCCAAAACCTTCCCAAACGCTCAAAAAACCTCCCAAATTATTCGATTAATATTTGATTTAATTTAAATGTATTGAAATCGAAGTTAACCTAGTTACTTTAACTGTTATATATTTTTTAAAGCATACAGCAACCAACACCAGCAGCCACAGAACCACAACATAACCGGATCACATCGAAACACTGCCCCCCTCGCACCCACACACTGCACTTTCTATTAGAGAAAGTGTTTACACTATCTATTACAGTATGTTTTACTTTAGAAATGAGGTATAAATTCATCCCATTCGGCGTTTAAATTCTTTTAAATATAATTAGGTGCTGCTTGTCAATCCGACAACGCTTCTATGTTTGTTCTTGCTGTTAACTGCGGAAAAAATGATCGATAAAAGTGTCCTGAAAAACCGCTGTGAGTTTAACTGCTGGCGCTGCGTGATGCACGAGAAAAGGAGACAGATTTGTCCGGGACGTTAGATATTGATACAACTTTCCTTCACCTCCTCATGCGGGTGGGCCCACGCGGTTTGCGCCATGCACTGCTCACTACTAACTGAATGGAGTAGGAGCACACAGTTATGTTTGTTAAATAAGTTGCATAAAAAAATGTACGTTTCAAAAACCGCCCAAATTTTGCCAACCCGTATATTGCTTTTTGCCAGCAAAATACACTGCTGTATGGATATCCGTTATGTTAATGTACAAAATAAACCTGATTTCAGTCCATGAACCGGGATTGAAGTGTCATCTTTTATAATTGTACTGACACTATGCGGCTGTGGTGAGGAATTACGAAGCGATTTTACTGTCTTTATTACAAACATGCGCTGTTTTAAAAACGTTTTAAGCTTGAGGTGCTGCTGAACACAGAGAGCGGAAGAGATCATTTAATCCCGGTTGTTTTGCGCACGTCCTGTCTTGTTGATATGATTACACGCATTACTATGCCATTTTTTTACCTGCACAATCAAATTCAAAACCGCCCAATCTGGCAACACTGATCATAGCAATAGTGAGCGATCTCTTTGGCTCTGACAGACACGTGGGAACGGTGGGCGGGGAGAAGCAGCTTATTTGCATTAAAGGCACAGGCACCAAAACAGCTACAAAGTCAAAACAGCTCAAATTTCTAATATACACAAAGATATAATAAATAACCTGATGGGTGTTTTGAGCTGAAACTTTACGGACACATTCTGGAGACACTAAAGAGTTCTCTTAAATCTTGAAAAAGGGGTAAAATAGGTGCCCTTTAAAGTGGGTTTTTGCATAAAATAAGAAAACATGCATTTAATTACATTACAGGAATAATGTTGCTTTCGCAATTGTTTATTTAAGTGACACTATAAATATATAAGTCAGACACGCATGATTTCGTGTGCCTGTGAGATTTTTATATACATGAGTATTAGTTTGGTTCGTTTTTAAACTAAAAAAAGAGACTTTTATCTCATTACTTTTACTAGCAGTGTTTATCAAATTGATAAACGTATCAGAGCATATCCTCAGTGTCTGCTGATGCTCCGCTGTCCGGTTACTAGCGAAGTCCTCTTTAAAGCTCTGTCCATGGTGCTGAAGCTCAGCCAGAGCCACACAAAAACACTCAACAACATCAGCATTTCTGCCAGAACCGCGATCAGCTCATTCACGTCCACAACTGATTCCCAGCCAGACTCTCTGCTTGACCCAAATACAAATTCTCATGCCGGCTAAATTGATATCTTTCATTCGCAGACACTATAATTAGCATTCAGCGATAATTGCGCTACTTCCCGGATTATTAAAGGAGGCTGTAATTAGTAATAGGCTTAATCAGACAGATAGCGGCGGCTCAGCTCAGCCTGCTAATATTAATATTCCCCTGTAAATGCATGGAGGGAGACGGGATTTGGCGTGGGCTAATTAGCTGGTTGTTATGCTGCGACAGTTGGATGCGGGTTTAGAGTAACAGTGGCTCTGTAAATAAGATTATGCATGAGAGAGTCACACTGATCTCCAGCTCGTATGCTGTGGGATAGTTAGCGGTGACCTGTTCGCTGTGTGAAGTTGTGGGTGAGCCAGTGATGGGCGACGGAGCAGTCCTGATGGTCGTTGAGGAGGAAGAGGTTTGATGGGATGGGTCGGGTTTCTCTGGGTTTTGGACTGTTGGAGGTTTGGGGAATGACGTCAGCATTGGAGAGATTGGGCATCTGGAGAGTGAGGTGGAGAATATATACAATAGTGAACATAAAAATACAATTATTAAAGAAGTCTCTCTCTGTATATACATACATACATATATTTATACAGTTGTCTGTAGTCAAAATATATACAGTTGAAGTCAGAATTATTAGCCCTTCTGAATTATTAGCTGCCCTGTATATTTTTACCCCAATGTCTGTTTAACGGAGAGAAGGTTTTTTCAAAACATTTCTAAGCATAATAGTTTTAATAACTCATTTCTAATAACATTTCTTAATTTCTAATCATTTCTTTTATCTTTGCCATGATGACAGCACATAATATTTGACTAGATATTTTTCCAGATACTAGTATTCAGCTTAAAGTGACATTTAAAGGCTTAACTAGATTCATTAGGCAAGTTAGAGTAATTGGTAATTGTATAATGATGGTTTGTTCTGTAGACAATCGAAAACAAATTGCTTAAGGGGCCTAATAATATTGACCTTAAAATATTTTTTTTTTTATAAAAAATTTCTAGCCAAAATAAAACAAATAAGACTTTCTCCAGAAGAAAAAATACTATAGGAAATACTGTGAAAAACTCCTTGCTCTGTTAATCATCATTTTGCAAAAAACGAAATGATAAGTCCAAGGCACTCCAAAAGTAAGTGAAAAAATTAAAAAGCCTTTATTAACATGGCTAAAACAGCACCCTGATGACCGAATGCGTAGGTGCTGCTTTCTAGAATAGCCATGTTAATAAAGGCTTTTTAATTTTTTCACTTATTTTTCGAGTGCCTTGGACTTAAGATTTCATTGTTTATCTTTATGAATCCCTTACCCAAAGAGCACCAACACATTAACTACCCCTGAAGCATTTTTTATTTGATTTTGGATTCATATTTTTTTATTATTCACCCAGAATGTCTTTTTTGCAGAATGTAATAAATATACTTTTAACAGAAACAAAAA
>CAIGQW010001014.1:4127048-4138243 GCA_903798125.1 Danio choprae
AGGTCACTGGTTCGAGCCTCGGCTGGGTCAGTTGGTGTTTCTGTGTGGAGTTTGCATGTTCTCCCCATGGTGCTCCGGTTTCCCCCACAAGTCCAAAGACATACGCTATAGGTGAATTGGGTAAGCTAAATTGTCCGTAGTGTATGTGTGTGAATGATTGTGCATGGATGTTTCCCAGTGATGGGTTGCGGCTGGAAGGGCATCCACTGCGTTAAACATATGCTGGATAAGTTGGCGATTCATTCCGCTGTGGCGACCCCAAATTAATAAAGGGACTAAGCCGAAATGAATGAATTTATTGCAATCATCTGCACACATTTTTCACACTGGTGATTGTCGGCTGTGTTTTACAGGTGACGTCCCGCGCTGGAGTGGTGGATGCTGGGACAGTTCAGTCGTCCTCCTTCAGCCTGAACACGGATCACCTGTGGGCTCCCCAGGCCTGTGTGGTGGTTTATCACACACTTCCAGACGGAGAGATCGTGAATGACGCTCTACACGTCTCTTTCACAAAAGTGCTCAGAAACACAGTAAGAGCTCATCATAACACATACAGATACATGAAGTCAGATTTTTTTCAGCACATTTTTAAACATAATAGTTTTAATAACTCATTTCTAATAACTGATTTCTTTTATCTTTGCCATGATGACAGCACATGATATTTGACTAGATATTTTTCAAGACACTAGTATTCAGCTTAAAGTGACATTTAAAGACTTAACTAGGTTAATTAGGCAAGTTAGGGTAATTAGGCAAATCTTTTATAACGATGGTTTGTTCTGTAGACAATAGAAAAATAAATATTGCTTAAGGGAGCTAAAAACAATGACCTTAAAATGGTTTTAAGAAAATTAAAACTGCTTTTATTCTAGCCGAAATAAAACAAATAAGACTTTCTCCAGAAGAAAAAAATATTATAGGAAATACTGTGAAAAATTCCATGCTCTGTTAAACATGATTTGGGAAATATTTGAAAAAGAAAAAACATTCACAGGAGGGCCAATAATATTCCCCCCCTTAAATTTTTCACTCTGTTATATTGCAGCCATTTGCTAAAGTCATTTTAGTTAATTGTTTTCCCTCATTAATGTACACACAGCAGCCCATATTGACAGAAAAAAACACAGCATTGTTGACATTTTTGCAGATTTATTAAAAAAAGAAAAACTGAATTATCACATGGTCCTCAGTATTCAGACCCTTTGCTCTGTATTTAGCAGAAGCACTTTTTTGATCTGACACAGCCATGAGTCTTTTTGGGAAAGATGCAACAAGTTTTTCACACCTGGATTTGGGGATCCTCTGCCATTCCTCCTTGCAGATCCTCTCCAGTTCTGTCAGGTTGGATGGTAAACCTTGGTGGACAGACATTTTTAGGTCTCTCCAGAGATGCTCAATTGGGTTTAAGTCAGGGCTCTGGCTGGGCCATTCAAGAACAGTCACAGAGTTGTTGTGAAGCCATTATTTTATTTTATTATTTTAGCTGTGTGCTTAGGGTCATTGTCTTGTTGAAAGGTAAACCTTCGGCCCACTCTGAGGTCCTGAGCACTCTGGAGAAGGCCAAAAAGTTCTGTCTTGGTCTCATCAGACCTGAGAACCTTATTTCTCACCATCTTGGAGTCCTTCAGATGTTTTTTTTGACAAACTCCACTGAGTAGAGGCTTCCGTCGGGCCACTCTGCCATAAACCCCGACTGGTGGAGGGCTGCAGTGATGGTTGACTTTCTTCAACTTTCTCCCATCTCCCGACTGCATCTTTGGAGCTCAGCCACAGTGATCTTTGGGTTCTTCTTAACCTCTCTCACCAAGGCTCTTCTCCCCCGATAGCTCAGTTTAGCCGGACGGCCAGTTCTAGGAAGGGTTATGGTCGTCCCAAACGTCTTCCATTTAAGGATTGTGTAGGTCACTGTGCTCTTAGGAACCTTAAGTGCAGCAGAATTTTTTTTGTAACCATGGCCAGATCTGTGCCTTGCCACAATTCTGTCTCTGACCTCTTCAGGCAGTTCCTTTGACCTCATGATTCTCATTTACTCTGACATGCCTTGAGAGCTGTAAGGTCTTATATAGACAGGTGTGTGGCTTTCATAATGAAGTCTAATTGTCACGGTCACACAAGGAAGAGAGGACAGGTATTAGTGTTCGTGGTGTTTATTAAAACACAAAGGATATATTTGCACAGTATACACAGTCTTAGGGCAATACATAAAGTCACTTCTCTTATATGTCGAGCAAACTGGTCACAGGAGTTAGACTCGATGATGTGTCGCAGAGCAGATGAGTTCATAGGAGGATAAGGAAGAGCACAAGGAAGAGATGACCATCCAACGACGACTCCAGCCGGCGAGTGAACGAGTGAAGTGAGCTTATGAAGTGCGTGGGTGATTGCTGGAGCAGGTGAGTGTGATTACATGTGCAGGTGTGCGTGATTAGTATTCTGGTGATTGTGCGCGGTGTGTGGTGGATGGTGACTGTGAATGGTTACTGGGGCTGATGGAACGTGCAGAGGGTGTGACAATAATCAAAATAATCAAACACAGCTGGACTCAAATGAAGGTGTAGAACCATCTGATGGATGATCAGAGGAAATGGACAGCACTCGAGTTCAATATATGAGTGTCACAGCAAAGGGTCTGAATACTTGAGACCATGTAAGATTTTTTTTTTTTTTTTTAAATAAATCTGCAAAAATGTCAACAATTCTGTGTTTTTTCTGTCAGTATGGGCTGCTGTGTGTACATTAATGAGGAAAAGAATTAACTTAAATGATTTTAGCAAATGGCGGCTGCAATATAACAGAGTGAAAAATGTAATGGGGTCTGAATACTTTCTGCAGTCACTGTGTATATATATAACTAATCTAACTTTATTACATGTTAGTTGCAATTTAAGTATAAATTCATATTAAATTCTCATTCTAATAATTATTGTGGATGTGAATCACAGGTGTCTGTGCGCTGGAGTCAGGATCGCGCGGAACCAGCAGAATCCGTGTCTCTCTCCGTTTCTGTATCCGAACCTGGATCTGTGCTGGGAATCCTGGTGGTAGACAAAGCCGCGCTGAACTCAGCTGAAGACAATGGCCTCTCGGAGAAGACGGTAACATGGTCTCATACAAATCACATACAGTGACATCAGTCCAACATGCTCATGCTTTGTCTCACCTCATATCTTAATCTAACTCACCGCATTGAGTGTTAAAGTGTGGGAAATCATCTTTGGGATATCCAGACGATTGTTTGTCCCACAAAAAGATCACACGATAACTAAAACCTCTTATCCTATGAAACCAAACGCCGCCACCACACCCAGGTTTCACTCGCAAACAAAGCCAAGAAACTGATAGGAGGGCAGTTTATCAGGACCAGGTGAACAGGTTTGATAGTACAGTACAGACACCATTGTGCTGTGAAATTTGTTGTTCTGGAGCACATTCACAACAATAGTGGGTTTGTGATCACCAAAACACTGACCCTGGAACAGCTCGAGCTTTTTTATATGATGCCAGTGATTACAAAACCTGACCTCAATGTTTGTTTTCCAGGTGCTTGAGGAATTTCTGTCATACAGCAGAGAGATGACCCACACGGATAACAGAGGCATGAAAATGGGAGATCCGTATTCTGTATTCACGGTAGATGGGATTCACGTGTCTCGTATGACGCCTGATTTTAATCTGGGAACGCTTGTTTATTATCCATTGTTTGCTTCTGTAGACTTGCGGTGTCACGGTTCTGACCGATGCCAGGCTGAATCAGGAGATGGCGACCAATCAGGAGATGTTTCCAATGTTTCGTAAGTTTTAAGGCTGAATTCAACCTAGCAACCACTATGAAGAAACACCCTAGCAACTCCCTTGCAGAATTCACCTTAAAGTGCTCAATATTTACAGTTGAAGTCTGAATTATTAGCCCCCCTGAATATTTTCCCCCCTGTTTAACAGATAGATTTTTTTCAGCACATTTCTAAACATAATAGTTTTAATAACTCATTTCTAATAACTGATTTCTTTTCTCTTTGCCATGATGACAGTAGATACTATTTGACTAGATATTTTTTCCAGATACTAGTATTCAGCTTAAAGTGACATTTAAAGGCTGAACTAGGTTAATTAGGCAAGTTAGGGTAATTAGGCAAGTCATTGTATAACAGTGGTTTGTTCTGTAGACAATCAAAAAAAAATTAAGATGGCTAATAATATTGACCTTAAAAAGGTTTTAAAAAATTAAAAACTGCTTTTATTCTTGCTGAAATAAAACAAATAAGACTTTCTCCAGAAGAAAAAATATTATAGGAAATACTGTGAAAAATAATTCCTTGCTCTGTTAAACATCATTTGGGAAATATTTGAAAAAGAAAAAATAATCAACAGGAGGGTGAATAATTCTGACTTCAACTGTATTAATCCATCCAGTATTTTGTGAGTCCAGTGGTTCTTGACATAAAATATATATATATATTTTACAAGGTTTGGATGTATTTTCACATAAAAACACAAGAATTAAAGCACATTTAAGGCAGCAAATATTATTTTTAAAAAGTCTCTGGAAATCCTGGAAGGACTGATTTACTTACCCTCAAGTAATTTCATAATCTTTATGAGTTTGTGTTTTTCTGTTGAACACAAAAGAAGATATTTTGAAAAATGTTAAAAACTTGTAACCATTAACTTAAATAGTAGGAAAAACAAATACTATGGGAGTCAATGGTTACACGTGTCCAAAATTATTCACTAAATCTTCTTTTGTGTTCAACAGAAAAAGAAACCCAAACAGGTTTGGAACAAGTCAAAATTTCATTTTTGGCGAACTATCCTTTTAAGGGAAGACACCACAGATGATAGGGTACACTGTAAAAAAGATTCTGTAAAAGTTTACGGACATATTCTGGGAGCCATGGTTGCCCGTGGTTTTACAAAAAACAGTATTCACTATTCATTAATTCATTCATTCATTTTCATTTCGGCTTAGTCCCTTTATTAATCTGGGGTCGCCACAGCGGAATGAACCGCCAACTTATCCAGCATATGTTTTTACGCAGCGGATGCCCTTCCAGCTGCAACCCATCTCTGGGAAACATCCACACACACCCATTCACACTCATACACTACGGACAATTTAGTCTACCCAATTTACCTATACCGCATGTCTTTGGACTTGTGGGGGAAACCGGAGCACCCGGAGGAAACCCACGCCAACACAGGGAGAACATGCAAACTCCACACAGAAACGCCAACTGACCCAGCCGAGGCTCGAACCAGCGACCTTCTTGCTGTGAGGCGAACGTGCTACCCACTGCGCCACTGTGAGGCCCCCAGTATTCACTAATGCAATATTAATTTACAAACCTTTGAGTCAATTATTTTTTATGTGTAGAAACCAACTGGCATTTAATTGGCATTTACTGGCACTAAAACCAATATTTTAAATGTCTAAGTAATGTGAGCATATTGGTACTGAGGACCATTGTACATCAGTGCACTAAGAAAAAAAATCTTGAATAATGCAAAGTTGTTAAATGCATTAATGTGCTCTGCTTACTTTTTCTTGAAAACAAAGGTTAGATCTGTTACAGTTGTTTTCCGTATTTTGTCCAGAAATGAGATGTTAATCATTTAGCAGGTTTTCACTGTAGCAGACATTTAGCAGACTTTTACTGTTTAAAATCACAGACATTTTTTTTACAGTGTAGAAATGTAGTGTGTTTGTATTAAGTTTACTTGAATTACAATTGGGATTATTGGGAGGCATCACGATGGCGCAGTGAGTAGCACAATCGCCTCACACTAAGAAGGTCGCTGTTTCGAGCCTCGGCTGGGTCAGTTGGCATTTCTGTATGGAGTTTGCATGTTCTCCCCATGATTGCGTGGGTTTCCTCCGGGTGCTCCGGTTTCCCCCATAATCCAAAGACATGCGGTTTAGGTGAATTGGTTAAGCTAAATTGTCCGTAGTGTATGTGTGTGAATGAGTGTGTATGGATGTTTCCCAGTGATGGGTTGCAGCTGGAAGGGTATCCGCTACGCAAAACAAATGCTGGATAAGTTGGCAGTTCATTCCGCTGTGGCGACCCCTGATTAATAAAAATGAAAAGAAAAGAAAATGAATGAATGAATAAAATTACAAATTGGGCAGCACGGTGGCGCAGTGGGTAGCACAATCGCCTCACAGCAAGAAGGTTGCTGGTTCGAGCCTCGGCTGGGTCAGTTGCCATTTCTGTGTGGAGTTTGCATGTTCTCCCCGTGTTGGCGTGGGTTTCCTCCGGGTGCTCCGGTTTTCCCCACAGTCCAAAAACATGTGTAGGTGAATTGGGTAAGCTAAATTGTCTGTAGTGTATGTGTGAATGAGTGTATGGATGTTTTCCAGTTATGGGTTGCTGCTGGAAGGGCATCCGCTGCGTAAAACATATGCTGGATATGTTGGCGGTTCATTCCGCTGTGGCGACCCCAGATTAATAAAGAAAGCCGAAAAGAAAATGAATGAAATTACAAATTAATTACTTAATTACTTAATTACTTACTTGTAGTTGTTAATTACTTAACTTTAATTAAAGTTTACAAATGTTGTACTTCAAGTGCTTAAGTGTTTAACAAATATCAAGTTATGCCTTTAAGTCTACTATAAGTGCAATATTAGTCAACTTTAGTGCACATAGAATACTTACTACATGAAGCACTTCATATATGCTTCAACATTACTTAAGTATACTTCATGAAATGAACAAAGTATACTACTTTTTAGTAAGGGCTTTCAGTAGAAGATAATCTTTACTTAAAGGTGCAGTAGGTGATCTGCCAAAATGCTAACCGGTTAGCATAATATCTTTGAAACACAGTCCCTCCATCTGCCGTCCAAAGCCATGCCTCCTGAAACACGACTGCGCGCAACTTAAAGATGACAGCAGACAACCCACTAGTTCATGTCATTCGGCAGTTAGAAATGTAGTTAGTGGTTGGCCGGCGGTGTGCAGGAATTACACTTATTACTAAGCCACACTTACATGCTGTTTCAGACTGAATATTCAAAGTAGTGGTAAACACTATAGGGAGCGCGTCACAGGTTGTCAATGTTCAAAAATGAACCAATGTGATGTGAATATAAAACCAACTTCACCTCAGTAAAGCAGGTTAGGCGGAATAGCGCTATTTACTTATGTTTTAATGTTCAACTAAATAGAAATCTACATTATCGATGCTGTCAAAGGTCCCTCATGAAACTGAAAATAGTCACATCAGTCGTTAGCCGGAAGATTTCAGTGACTAAACAATACTTCTGTGCAAATAACCCATTCATAACAGCACAATCTACATCAGCTTTGCGTGACTGAAATAGTTTTAAAACATAACATTACCTGTCTAACAGAAATACTTCAGCCATGGTGTCGTCCTTCCTCCAGCGGGCAAAAGTAACTCCAATATTGATTCAGGATTTTTAAAAGTTTTGATTGAGCATTTGATTTTACCGCTGTGATCTCATGTGTCTCGTGTGCACGCGCTAATGGCGGATCTGCGTCAACAGAAATGCGCAGATGTACAAATCTACATTTGTTGACAGACAGTTTGGGCTACTTATCAGAATTATAGGAAATGTCGGCACGAAAATATTTAATTGGATGAGCATTTTTTAGTCTTATGGCTTACCCAGAATATAAAAATACATATAAATACATTTAGATCATTTACTTTAATCATGACTATTGGAATGTGAAGAGACTTTCAACCAGCACAACAAAACATGTTTCTGAAGACAATCACCTACTGCACCTTTAATATTATAAGGGTTTTTGCCATAAAAAAATATTTTGACCCATAATATTAATTTTTGACTATTGCCAAAAATATACCCGCACAACATAAGACTGCTTATGCGGTCCAGGTTCACATATATAAAGTAGTGCTGGGCAAAGATTAATTGCATCCAAAATAAAAGTTTGTTTTGATATAATATATGTGTGTGTGTGTATAACATATTTTTATCATGTATATGGGATACACACACACATACAAAGAAACAAAACTATACAAAAAATCTTACATAGATATTTTATTCATTCATTCATTCATTTTCATTTCGGCTTAGTCCCTTTAATTATCTGGGGTCGCCACAGCGGAATGAACCGCCAACTTATCCAGCATATGTTTTACGCAGCGGATGCCCTTCCAGCTGCAACCCATCTCTGGGAACATCCATACACACCCATTCACTACAGACAATTTAGCTTACCCAATTCACCTATAGCGCATGTCTTTGGATCTGTGGGGGAAACCGGAGCACCCGGAGGAAACCCACGCCAACACGGGGAGAACATGCAAACTCCACACAGAAACGCCAACTGACCCAGCCGAGGCTCGAACCAGCGACCTTCTTGCTGTGAGGCGAACGTGCTATCCACTGCGCCACCGTGAGGCCATAGATATTTTAATGTATAAATAATTTGTATCATATACATATATATTTTATGTCTAAATATAAATCAACATTTTCTCAAATATATGCATGCATGTGCGAATTTATATATACATAATAAATATACACAGTACACACATATATTGTGTCCAAACTAAATTTAATTTTGGATGTGATTAATCACGATTAATCTTTGTCTAGCACTAATATAAAGTGTATTAAACACTTAAATGTGCATTCTGGATGTTTTTTTTCATTGAAGTATGAAATTCTTTAGTGCGTGAAAAACAAAAAACTATGATTTTTATATATTTTCTGTAGTGTCTTGCTTTAATAAATTGCTAATAATTCAATTTTAATTCAATTTTAATTTAACTGCTAATGATTTCCTGATGAATGCTCCCGTGATCCACAGCAGGGGAGGAGGGACTCCTTATGACTGCGATGCCTGACAGCAGTATTCAAGAGCCCAGGCAGAGAAAAGACTTTCCTGAAACCTGGATCTGGCTGGATGCCAATGTGAGGTGCGAGGAGAAATCTGTCAGACCTTGAGCTGATTTCACTTAGAAAGTTTATGTACATCCAGCTTGGTAATGCAGAATAAACCCAGAGCGGATGATCAGGGGTTTATTTTTTTTTGCTTATTATCTTCAGTCATTGTATCATTCTGTGAAGAAAGCAGTTCAAACATTTAAGGGATATGGTACATTCGTACCATCATGCCATCATTACATGGCTTTTCACCCCCTCTTTGAATTTCTTTTTCAAACATTTCCCAAATGATGTTTAACAGAGCAAGAAATTTTTCACAGTATTTCCTATAATATTTTTTCTTCTGAAGAAAGTCTTATTTGTTTTATTTAATTGATTTTGTTTGTTTTATTTTTTCGGCTAGAATAAAAGCAGTTTTTAATAATAATAAAAAAAATTAATATTAATATATTCAATATTATTAGCCCCCTTAATCAGTTTTGGTTTTCGATAGTCTACAGAAAAACTATCATTATACAGTTACTTGCCTAATTACACTAACCTGCGTAATTAACCCTATTAATCTGCTGACCATGTAAATATATAGTTGTTGATTTCATTCATTCATTCATTCATTTTCTTTTCGGCGACCTTCTTGCTGTGAGGCGACAGCGCTAACCACTGAGCCACCATGCCACCAGAAAAGTTAATTTATTCATTAATTCATTTTCTTTTCAGCTTAGTCCCTTTATTAATCTGGGGTCGCCACAGCGGAATGAACCGCTAACTTATCCAGCATATGTTTTACACAGCGGATGCCTTTCCATCTGCAACCCATCACTGGGAAACATCCATACACACTCATTCACACACATACACTACGGACAATTTAGCTTACCCAATTCACCTATACCGCATGTCTTTGGACTTGTGGGGGAAACCGGAGCAGCCGGAGGAAACCCACGCCAACACGGGGAGAACATGCAAACTCCACACAGAAATGGCAACTGACTCAGCCGAGGCTTGAACCAGCAACCTTCTTGCTGTGAGGCGATTGTGCTACCCACTGCGCCACCGCTTCGCCCAGTTGTTGATTTAATGAAGTTTAATATAATAGTTAATATAATAGAATTTGATATAAATTAGAATAACACCTTTTGTATTTTGGGACAGAAAATATTTTAGAAGAAACTTAAATATATTATTCTCCACTTAGCTCTCAACAACAAATACATGAATATATCAAAACATAATTGTCATTAGAATTATGCACTGCTAAGAACTTAATTGGACAACTTTAAAAGTAATTGTGGCGGTTCATTCCGCTGTGGCGAGCCCAGATTAATTAAGGGACTAAGCCGAAAAGAAAATGAATGAATGAAAAGTAAAAAGTCTCAAATAAATAAATGATAATAATAGTAATAATAATATAATTAAATAAAATGAACATGCATACATACATACATGGATACAGTGCTCAGCATATATGAGTACACCCCATTTTGAAAATTAATATGTTTATCCATTTCTCAGTGAATATGGGTAATATATATTGGTGCATTTGAACAAAACAGATTTATTAAACTGATATATTTATTAAAATAATATTTTAGTTGCCGAATATCTTCAGAAATAGAAACATAATACATTTAAATTCATGTGAAGTAAATTTCAAACTCTAAAAATTCAACAAAATTGTATATATTCTTTGTTTCTCTTGAATTTTCTCTTTTTACATTTTTTTATTGAATTTTTCCCGTATAAATTTGGGTGTAGTAATTTTGGACCGTTATCGTAAGTTATTTTGTTAGATTAGCTCCAGATTTGGTTTCAGTACTGACTAAATTAATGTATATGCACAAGTATAATATTGTAAAGCTTCCTATAGGAAATTAGAAAATATTAATTTAAATGAGAGATTTGTGAGGGGTGTACTCATATATGTTGAGCACTGTATATACATGCATACATATACGTACATACATATATATATATATATATATGTACTGTGCATCCGGAAAGTATTCACAGCGCTTCACTTTTTCCACATTTTATTTATGTTACAGCCTTAATCCAAAATTGATTAAATTCATTTATTTCCTCAACATTCTACACACAACACCCCATAATGACAATGTGGAAAAAGATTTTTTGGAAATTGTTGCAAATGTATTAAAAATAAAAACCCTGAACAATCACATGTACATCAGTATTCACAGCCTTTGCTGTGAAGCTCTACATTGAGCTCAGGTACATTCTGTTTCCACTGATCATTCTTGAGATGTTTCAGCAGCTTCATTGGAGTTCACTGTGGTAAATTCAG
>CAIGQW010001014.1:4138643-4154525 GCA_903798125.1 Danio choprae
TGTGATTATATTTGTGATTCTCCTGGAGGGCCGGTGTCCTGCATAGTTTAGCTTCCAACTTCCTTCAACACACCTGCCTGGAGGTTTCTAGTATACCTAGAAAGAGCTTGATTAGCTGGTTCAGGTGTTAATAATTGGGGTTGAAACTAGGACCGAGTTTGGACACCCCTGATTTAGATATATACCATGTATAATTCGCAATATCAAAAAAAAAAACTGTTTTGTTATCTACAATAAACCACGTGATTTTATGTAATGAATGCAAATATTTCTGGATACTCATTTTTTATGTAAAAAGTGACTAATTTGTGTGGGTTTTTGTTTGTTGTGTTGCAGTGCTGCAGCTGTCTTCTCCTTGACCGTGCCGGACAGTCTGACCTCATGGGTGGCTTTTGCTATCGTCATGTCTGAGAATCTGGGTTTGGGCATCAGCGCTCCTGCAGAGGTGATGCGTCTCACACACACACACACTTCACCTATCCCTGTATTATTAACATGCATAACACAGACACAGATTGTTCTAAAAAAGTTTGTTCCCAGCTGACAGTGTTCAGAGATGTCTTCCTGTCACTGGACCTCCCGGCGTTCCTGATCCGTGGAGAACTGCTGCTGCTGGAAGTCAATTTATTCAACTATATGGATGTAGATTTGGAAGTGAGATACGTCTGATGTTTGTATCCTTTCTTTAATTGATAGTTTATTCATTAATTGCTTATTGAAAAGCCTTTATTATTAAATTTTAAAATGTTGGTCGATGGGCCTCACGGTGGCCGAAATGAAAATGAATGAATGAATGTTGGTTGATCAGATATTTTCGATAGCTTGATCGCGATCATTCATTCATTTTCCTTTGGCTTAGGCCCTTTATTCAGGGGTCGCCACAGTGGAATGAACCGCCAACTTATCCAGCATATGTTTTACACAGGGATGCCCTTCCAGCTGCAACCCAGTACTGGGAAACACCCACACTCACTCACTCACACACATACACTACGGACAATTTAGTTTATTCAGTTCACCTATAGCGCATGTCTTTGGACTGTGGGGTAAACCGAAGCACCCAGAGGAAACCCACGCCAACACAGAAATGCCAACTGACCCAACCGAGACTTGAACCAGCCACCTTCTTGCTGTGAGGCGACAGTGCTAACCACTGAGCCACCACTTATTGTTTAGAAATTAAATCTGATTGGTTTGCTGGCCCAGTGTATTCTGATTGGCTGACTGTCTTGTGCATGGTGTCCATAAATGTTACATTAATTATAGGATTCTTGATGTCACCAATTCAGGAAGAGTTTGTTGTAGTGATTTCTGTCAAAGAAATGATCTACCTTTGCATCGTAACTTTACAGATGCTGTTTATGCACAAACAACTGTGATGACCAGTTAGATAAAAGTGAGATGTAAAACAAACTATGAGCTGAAGCTGTTTTCATTCTGTCACAGGTGATTGTGGTTGTCGCAGAAAGCTGGATGTTTGAGTTTGTGTCAACCGACAGCGCAGAGTTTTCTGTGGCCAACGTGAGGAAAGTATCGGTGTTGAGTCAGAACTTCACCACGCTTCTGTTCCCCATCAGAGCCACCACACTGGGAGAAATTCCCATCTCTGTCAAAGCCACGTCCGTCTACTCTTCAGACTGGCTCTACAAAACTGTTCTAGTCAAGGTAAGCATTAGCGATGGGAAGTTCGAATCATTTTACCGACTCTTTGAGTCTTGTTCAGCATGATGAACGAATCTTTTTTTCGAGTCATTTTGTCCAATTTGACAAAATATGATTAAAAGTCCTGTGAAATTAAAATCATTTTTTTAGATGTTAGTTTCAGTCAGTTAGTTTTGAGGATATCTATAAGCTAGTGTGCTCCAAAACAGGGGCAAAATTCACATTTAGAAAATATAAACCTAATATAAACATCCACAGCTTGCAATTAGCCACTTCCGCCTCAATGGATTTAATGCATCTGGACATTTTGTTTTGCATAAAAAAAATCATTCCATATTTTTTATTACATAAATCTAAATCTTGAATATGTTGATGGCTTTATTTAAATAAAGACAGCACAACAATTAATCTTTGCATTTTTATAGTTCATGCAACACAAAAACTAATACTGAAATATGTTGATGTTGATTTAAAATGATTAATTTACAATTGTCTTGAGAATTAAGCAGATTTATTTTAGCTCGTTTTTTTCCCAGTATTTCTTCAATATTTTTGATTATCCTATATTTAATACATCAAAGCTAAGGGACCTGTAAGATCTTAGTATTTTTAAGACTTTTATTTTATATTATATTACATTTAAGATTTTATTTTTAAGACTTTTTTAGATTTATAAAAAAATAAACAATTTTAAGTTAATTTTAAGCATTATGGTGATAGTGATTTTTTTTATTTATTTAATGCATTTGACATTGAAAAGCTATTTTCTCATTATGTTTTATTATTCTGCATTTATAAATTATACAATAATGAAACTTTTTTATATGTGTGTGTGTGTGTGTGTGTGTGTGTGTGTTGAATAATTTCTCTCCAGCCAGAAGGACTGCAGCAGTCGTTCACTCAGACCTTGTTTCTGGAGTTTCTTCTGCAGCAGCACACACTGTCCAGGAAGATGACCTTTAGTTTTCCTGCAGATGTTGTTCCTGACAGTCCGAGGGCCAGTGTTTCTGCTGTGGGTATGTGTCTTTACACTGTATTTCTACTCTAAGAGGATTTCTGCCTCTCTTCATGCATAATGAAGACCTTTTCATGCATTATGACTAACAATATCTAACCTAAGCCTCATCTATACTGAAGGTGATATTCTGGGCCCATCCATTGGCAATCTGGACTCCCTCATTGAAATGCCTTACGGTTGTGGTGAGCAGAACATGATCCATTTTGCTCCAAATACCTATGTTCTCCAGTATCTTAAAAGCACCAAGCAGGGTGAAGAACAGACCAGGAGGAAAGCTATGAGCTATATGATGGAAGGTGAGTTTTTGTGAAGACTTATAATCCTAAGATTTGATCATTGACAGATATCACTGAGTTTACACGTCTTTTTGATTGCAGCTTATGAGCGTGAGCTTTCCTACCAAAGGGTTGACGGCTCCTTCAGTGCCTTTGGAGACAGCGATGGTTCTGGCAGCACGTGGTATACATGAATAAATACATTTTAAAGCAACAAATGCTCAATGGGAATATGTGACTAGGGCTACATTTTTGAGAACCACAAAATATGTGCCTGGGGCTATGTATGGCTGCATTTTGTGTGTAAAACGAGTGCTACGGGGTGGTGGACGGCTTTCCTGCTATGATCATGTTGCTTGGTAGTTTGGTAATATGGCATCAGACTTTGGATGTGGAGCGGACCAGGGGTTTGAGTCCCAGAAACCATGTAAAAAAGATTATAGTAAAAGCGGCACGTTTTGATGCTCTTTTAGTCTGCGTTTGAAAACACTATTGGTTGGGTTTAGTGTGTGGGTCAGTCGATATCAAGCGGATGTATTATGCACAAGGACAGGGGCAGAACCCGACATTATAAACATCCGGGGGTTTGCCCGGTGTATTTGGTTACTACACCCCCTTTCCTCCCTCACCACACCTCCCCTTTAAATACTTGTTCATTTGAGGCATTGTGGATTAGAATACAGATTTTCTGAAAAATATTTGAATAAGACTAACGTTGCAAAGCATAAACGTTGCTAGCAGACCTAACCTTTTAGCTACAGCTCAGCAGAGTTTATAAAGAGAATATTTATTGTTGTCAGACTCCACTTTTACATAAATAGACCTGAATGAATCAATCAAAGGGGCGGCACGGTGGGTCAGTGGCTAGCACTGTTGCCTCACAGCAAGAAGGTCACTGGTTCGATTCCCGGTTAGGTCAGTTGGCATTTCTGTGTGGAGATTGCACGTTCTCCCCGTGTTGGCGTGGGTTTCCTCGGTGCTCCGGTTTCCCCCACAGTCCAAACACATGGTGAATTGGTGAACTAAATTGGCATGAGTGTGTGTGAATGAGTGTGTATGGGTGTTTCCCAGTACTGGGTTGCAACTGGAAGGGCATCCCTGTGTAAAACATATGCTGGATGAGTTGGCGGTTCATTCCACTGTGGTGACCCCTGATGAATAAAGGGACTAAGCCGAAGGAAATGAATCAATCAAAACTCACAGCTAATCAGAACAGCCTGTGTGAGTTGTATCCCGTTAAATCGCATGGAGCTGTCAACAAAAATCTGTGGTAAATCTTAAATAAACCAAAACAAGATTTTGTTGTGTGTTACGTTACTTACAACAGCAACACAACGTTCTCCTCAGAATATTCAACAAGCTTACTTTAATTAGAAATTAAAGCCAGTAACAAACAAAAACGGTGCAGCGACAAGTGTCACGTTGAGTGATTGACAGGAGGTGTGGCTATGTAGGACCATGTTGTGTGATGTAAGCTTGCTTTTTGAAAAGAGAGAAAGCCTCTTGTGGATTCACGAGAAATGACAAGTATGAGAAAATGTGCACCAGTAACATATTGGAAAGTGTCAAACTTTATATAGCGGCCTCTAGTGGAATAACAAAAAAACAAAGCTGCAAGCGTATGTAGCCCCAGCACATATTTTCCGGTTCTCAAAATTGTAGCCCTGGGCACATATCTCCAATGAGCCTGGGTGGCTTTAAAGGATTAGTTAGGTTAAAGCGATAATTCATCCAAAGAAGATACAACAACTGAACAATTGAACAACAATTGAACAATACTGAACCTGTCCCCACTGATTTCCATAGTCATTTTATATATGTGTTTATATATGGTCAGATTTGAACATATATGTACATATTTGTAATTCCAATGGTTGACAAAAGTAAACTACCATTTTTGCAATATTTTCAATGGACCCGATATTAATTGTAAATATTTGGGGCGGGGGGTAAATTATCCCTTTAAGATCAAACATCTTTCCACTTTTGAATCCAGTACTAACAAATAAATGAAATCAAACACAAACGGAGTGTATGGGTGATTAATGGTGTGTTCTGTGATATTCAGGCTGTCAGCGTTCGTGCTCAGGTGTTTTCTTCAGGCCCAGGACTTCATTTCCATTGAGCCACTGGTGATTGAGAGGACTGCGTATTGGCTGGTGGCCCATCAGGAGTCGGACGGTTCATTCAGAGAGCCGGGTCGGGTCATCCACACTGAGCTACAGGGAGGACTGGACGGATCTGTGTCTCTCACTGCATATGTCCTTATAGCACTTCTGGAGGACGCCAAATATGAGGTTAGGTGAAGAGATGGAGGGATAGATGGGTGGATGAATTAAAAGAATGATGGGATGATCCACCAAATGATGGATGGATGGACTGAAAGACTGGTGGATGAAAGGATGGATTCATGAACTGATAGTTCGATGGAGTCATTAAAAGATGGTTGGAGGAAAGCTTATTGGATGGATGAGCATGTGTTGATATATCCATGTATAAATAGATGGATGGATGGATGGATGGATGGATGGTAGGTGGCTTGATTTATGGATTGAGAGATTTTTGGATGGATGAAGGAAAGATTATTAGATGGATGAGCAAATTAGTGGATTAATGGATGGAGTGAAGGATGAATGGGTTGATATATCCATGTATAAATAGATGGATGAATAAATGGATGGATAAATGAATGGTAGGTGGATTGATTTATAGATTTAAAGATTTTTGGATGGATAAAGAAAAGATTATTGAATGGATGAGCAAATTAGTTGATTAAATGGATGGAGGGAAGGATGAATGGGTTGATAGACCTATATTTAAATTGATGGATGGATGGTAAGTGGATTAATTAATGAATTGAGAGATTTTTGGATGGATGATCAATGGATGAAATTAGATGAATGGATCTATTGAAATATAGATGGATGGATTGAAATATGGATGGAAGAACTGAAATGTAAAATGATGAATTCTTGCACTGATGAACACATTGCAATGTCAATGTTTTTCAATATCGTGCACATCTAGTGTATGGGTAGATGAATGACGGGAATATTATTGCATGTGTGGATAGACAGTTGGAATGGATGGATTGATAGATCTCTGGATGGATGGGCTGATGGATGAATAGGTGAGTGGATTGATTTATGGATATATGAAAGAAAGATGGAATGTAATGGTGGATTGTAATGCATCGTGTAATGTAAGGATGGATATATGAAGAATATATGGATTAAAAACAAATGACAATATTAATTGGATGGTTTGAAAGATTGAAAATGTGTAACTGAAGGGTGGATAGATAAATGGATTCAAGGATGGATGAGTGGATGGATTGAAATATGTATGGATTGATTGATTGACTGACTGATTGATTGATTGATTGATTGATCGATTGATTGACTGAAGTGTTTGTGTCTCCTCTTAGAGCACACATAAAGACAGTGTGTCTTTAGCCTTGAGTTTCTTGACGTCTCGTCTGGCTCAGGGAATCTCCAGTAACTACAGCCTGTCTTTAGTGGCCTATGCTCTGTCACTGGCCAAGAGCAGCGCGGCTCCATCTGCCCTCACCACACTGCTGAACAGAGCACTGGTCATTGGTAAATATCCTCTCAATTTACACTCTGAGTCAGTGATTGTCTGTGCTAATCAACAAGCTGTCGCAGATGTTGACCATACACTACCAGTCAAAGGGTTGGATTTTTTGAATGTTTTAAACCTCACCAAGGCTGCACTTATTTAACCAAAAATACAGTAAAATTGTGAAATTTTATTACAATTTTAAATAAATGTCCTCTTGTTGAATGTAGTTTAATTTTTATATAGCTGAATCATTACTCCAGTCTTCACTGTCACACGATCCTTCAGAAATCATTATATATTATATATTATATATATATATATACATTATATATTTTGATGATTTGCTGTTCTATTATGATCAGTTATTGTTGTTTAAAATCACTAATAACGATTCTTACAATTATCAGTGCTGAAAGATTTTGCTTTGCTTAGTAGTATCATGGAAACTGATACATTTTACTTAGGATTTTATTTAGGATTATTTAATAATAAAACAAATCTAAATAATAGCTTATATTTGCAATACATATGTTTTATATTATAAAAGTATTTACTTTTACTTCAGGAAATACGTTTTTAATGGTACTTTTGAATAGCTTTATATCAGTTTCCCAAACAGACAACAGCAACAACAATATTAAAGGTGCCCTATAAAGAAAATCTGGGTATATAAATTGCCATACTGTGACACCATGTCATGAAAATTTGACACATGATAAAATCTGTCTTTTCCATGTTTAAAGGGAGCTTTTGTCCTAAGCATATTGTCAGTGTTTGTCCGTGTCTTCCTTTGTTTCGTCATGTGGTTTCTTTGTATTGTCTTTCCCGCCACCATCAGTGTCAATCTGTTCCACCTGTGTTCATCCCTTGTGTGTGATTAGTCTAATTATCCCCTATCTATTTATACCCTTTCGTCTGTGTCCATTGTGGTCCGGTATTTTGATTCGTGTGGTTCGTTTGTTCCTGTGTCGTCCTGTCTTCCCGCATCCAATATCTGTTCCAGTAAGTGCTCAATAAATCCGTTTTGTAATGTACTTCGTTCTCAGTCTCGTTGTGTCACCATCTGCCAACCAGGCGTTACATAATACCGGACCCAAAGTTAGCGGCGTGTTTTCCCCCGATTTTCTTTTCGTAGTCTTTTTGCCCCTCAGTGTTTTATTTTTATCCCTTCGTGTTTTCCTGGACCCCACCCACCCTCCTGTTCGTCATCACCGCCTGCTGGAGCAGGGGGAGAGCAGCCCTGAGGACCATCAGCTTTCCGGGCGACGTGCTCTGCACGCCCATCATCTTTAGAAGAGCACGATTGCCCGAAGATGGTCCTCAAGGCAACATCGCCGCAATTATGGAGTGGACACTGGCGAGTAAAATATTTCTACTCACCGCCTTCCTGGAGGATCTCGTCAGTGCCACTCCAGACCCAGTGACCAGCCCAGCAACATCATCCACCTGCAGGGAGCGCTTGCCAGAGCCCACCGCAGACGGAGAGCCACCCCCACCTGATGAGCCAGCGCCCCCTAGAGCGACAGAGCAGAATCAGGCTGAGATGGAGGAGCTTAAAAACCCGTCTGACCATCGCAGGTGTGCGAGCCGGCAACACCGCCAAGAGGGGGAGTCCTGGCGGAGACCCGCGACACCAGCAAGAGTCCCGCCCACCCCCCCATGCAGATGGACAGCGGCTGGACACTGGGAGGCTACTCATTGGCTCACGCTCCAGCTCCGGAAATGGAGCTCGCTTGTGGGCGCTGCCTGTCTGCGTCACCCTCTGGAGGGTGTCGCCCAGCGTCAGCTCCTACGGCCTCCGAGCTGCGGACTCCACCTCGGCCCTTCGACCCTAGGGCTCCGCGTTGGCTCACTCCTCCCTCGTCTTCGTCGTGGGCCATCCACCCACCAGCTCCGCCAGGCTCCCTTGTCCCTCCGGCTCCACCTTGGTCAGTCGTCGCCCTTCCTTCGCCTCTGGACTCTACTCTTCCGGCTGCACCTCATCGCACCGTCCCACCGGCTGCGTTGAGCTCCTCCTTCCCTCCAGCTACGCCTTGGTCCTCTGTCGCTCTGGCTACTGCGCGGGCTTCCGGAACCCCGCCGTCGCCTTGCTCGGGTGAGCCGCCTGCTTTACCCGGCCCTCAGAAACCTCGGCGTCACCTTCGCCCTTCGGCTCTCCGTCACTTCCTTGGGCTCCACCGCCATCAGCGACGTCTCCCTCGGTCGGCCCCCCGGAGTCAGCAGCCACTCCTCCTCCACGGATCCTCCCTTCCTCGACTCCGCCCGGGGCCGTCCTTCTGGCTGTGTCCTGGGTCCTCCTGCTCCAGTTCCCTTCCTGTCTCTCCTTTGGACTCCTCCCTTGTACCCTCCCCTTATACCATCCTTTTTGTTGTTTCCTGTTGAAGGCGCGGGGACCGTGCCTTCAAAAGGGGGGGGTACTGTCAGTGTTCGTCCGTGTCTTCCTTTGTTTCGTCATGTGATTTCTTTGTATTGTCTTTCCCGCCACCATCAGTGTCAATCTGTTCCACCTGTGTTCATCCCTTGTGTGTGATTAGTCTAATCATCCCCTATCTATTTATACCCTTTCGTCTGTGTCCATTGTGGTCCGGTATTCTGATTTGTGTGGTTTGTTTGTTCCTGTGTCGTCCTGTATCTGTTCCCCGTAAGTGTTCAATAAATCCGTTTTTGTATATATATCCTTCGTCATGTCATTATCTGCGAGCCAGGCGTTACACATATGTGATGTTGATGCACAAAATTTCCATTTTAGAAATGCTTTCTATTTCTGCGACGACGCAGCAGGATGCAAAATGCGGGATATACAGATTATAAATGTATTAAGCTCCACCCCAAAGACACATAAGCTTTTGTTTAATTGTATCGTTTGTCAATTTATTGTGTTTATTGTAAAATTTGCCACATATTTTGTAATTAATCAACAAACACATAGACTGCTGAGTATAAGTGTGCACTTATTACGAGTTATATGACACCATTATTAAATGTGAATTTTATACAGTCATTTTTCTGAAGTGAAAGAACAGCAATACACAATATTATTAAACGTCATCTGTTTATGAAGTGGTTGATACATTTACGTTTTAGCATAAAAAAAAATCAACACAGTACATCTTTGTCGGTCCCTTTTGTCAAGTTTAATTATAATTTAGCCTATATTATCCACAGCACAGCTCAGGAGCAAAATAGGTTACTCTGATGGGTTTATATTAGAGAGCTCACACACTCCATGTAGATGAAATAAACCTCCTCCACTTAAGTAAAAAACATTTACGAGGCATCTACTGTGTTTGTTAAAATATTTTATTGACAAATGAAGTATTAATATTTTGCATGTTTATTTCAGAGTACATCGTGTGCGTGTGCGTGTGCGTGCGCGTGTGTGTGTGTGTGTGTGAGTGAAAGAGAGAGAGAGAGCACTGAGAGCTGTGCGTCAGAGCAGAGCTCATTAATATTCATGAACATTCCAAATTTAGTCAATATAGAGCTTCTGATTCTAGGGGCATTGTATGGAGTAATAAATGAGAATATAAAACTGTTTAAAAAAAAAACAAACATTTTTTTTGCTTACCTAAAGTACATGCCTACTATGTAGATATCAGAGAACTTATTGAATCGCTGCAGTATGTGGCACATTTAAATGTTTCGTCTTGAGCAGATCATGATACAAGAGTTTATTTGAAGGATTTAGTGACACTGAAGACTCATCATGCTTCAAATTCATCTTTAAACCACAAGAATTAATTACATTTTAAACTACAATCAATAAAATAACAGTTATTTAATATCGCAATAACATTTCACAATTTCTTTTTTAAATAAATATAGCATTTGTAAGGAGAATAAGCTTGTTATAAAACTTTTTTATTCCGAACTTTTAACTGGCACTGTAGATATTAAAGTAAAAAATGGCAGTCATTTTCCATTAATAGCTCTTGTTGTGGCGACCAGCTTCACTGTTATAAATGGGCACTGGATCTGACACGATGAAATTAATGTGATTATAGCAGTTGGATGGTGATGCTGCGTTCTGGGTGTTTCAGATGGAGTGCCAACATGGAGATCTCCAGGCAGCGTTCTGTATGATTCCTGGCAGCCGCGTTCAGCAGATATTGAGATCGCTGCTTATGTCCTGCTCGCCATGCACAGTCTCAGACTAATGGATGAAGGATTCGTTCTGATGAAGTGGCTCAGTCAGCAACGAAACCATCTTGGGGGATACGGATCCACTCAGGTAGACGTCAAGCCGACATCCAGCTCACAGGAGACTATAGAAACAGATTTGATGAACACAAACAGCACCTTTACACAGCAAAAAAAAAAAAAGCCTTTCTTATTATCTATTCCTTAAAACAAGCAAAATAATCTGCCAATGGGTTAAGCAAAATAATCTTGTATGTAAGATTTGCTTACCCCATTGGCAGATTGCTTTGCTTGTTTTAAGGAAAAACTCACTTAATTTGGGAATATTATTTATTAAAACAAGACCATATTTTCTGCTTGTCTAGAAAATGCTTCTTGATTTAATCATTTTTAGATATTTGGACTAGAAACAAGACAAAAAAATCTAAGTAAGAAATGCATTTTGCTTACAATGAAGTAAATGCCAACATTAGTGTTGTCATAATTACTGGTTTCAATGTAAACCACGGTATATTTGACAAACAATCTCACAAAACCACAACAAAGTTTTGTGAAAAACAATGTAAACATGGATCTCTTTGAGGTACTTTTCCAAGTGCAACAATACCTTAAATAAGAGAATCAAATGTAACTACCGGCAGCTAGCTCTTTGCAACTCTCACATGGTCGCCCACTGAAGCTAAGCAGGGCTGCTTCCGGTCAGTACCTGGATGGGTGAACACATGGGAAAGCTAGGTTGCTGCCGGAAGTGGTGTTAGTGAGGCCAGCAGGGGGAGCCCAACCTGCAGTCTGTGTGGGTCCTAACGCCCCAGTATATTGATGGGGACTCTATACTGCTCAGTGAGCACCATCTTTCAGATTAGACATTAAAACGAGGTCCTGACACTCTGTGGTCGTTAAAAATCCCAGTATGTCCTTCGAAAAAGAGCCAAATTTGCCCACTGGCCTCTGCCCATCATGGCCTCTTAACCATCTCCATATCATAATTGGCTTCATCACTCTGTCTCCTCTCCACCAATCAGCTGGTGTGTGGTGTGCGGTCTGGCACACGTGTCATCCAGGTGGATGCTGCACACTGGTGGTGGATGAGGAGATTCCCCCCAATGTGTAAAGTGCTTTGAGTGTCCAAAAAAGTGCTATATAAATGTAAGGAATTATTATTAATGACACAAAAAAATACAATCAAAATGCCGCAAATTTGATTTGTTGTTTGTTTGTTTCATATACAGGACTTTTAAAGATTAAAAACATCCATAATCGAGTGCATTGATTTTATGGGGGGAATTTATTAGCAGGGGAAAGTTTCAATTAGATATTAAGATGTGTGCAAGGGGATCAAGAGGAAATAAGAAAATATACTTGTAATTAAAAAACAAAGCTTCGTGATATTAAGCTGGATGTCTGGCTTGAAGGCCTGCGTTCTGTCAGGAACACCAACCTCAATGAAGACTAGCGGTTACTGGTACTCGAGCTTTGATAACTCATGTTGAAGCTTTCTGCTTTGACACAAAGACCAACATCTGACTGCGCTTGAAAGAGAGTGTCTGGTGTGTTTTAATGGAGCATGCAGAGATTAAAGCATCTGCGCTGTACAGTGTTATTTACCAGACAGCGGCTGATTGAATGTGATTAAATCAGTTTCTGTAGCACAGATGCAGCTGTTTTTAGATGTTGAACACACAATCTGTTTTACAGTCAGCGTTAGATCAAAACTGACCATTCTTCAATAATGCACTCTTTATTATAAATTATTTTCCTCAATCTTTAACGCTGTTACGATTTTAAAAAGGTGTCTACACTTTTTACATGAAGCAGTACTTCAATTAATAATGTATCTTTCATTTCATTCATTCATTCATTCCTTTTCTTTTCGGCTTAGTCCCTTTATTAATCTGGGGTCGCCACAGCGGAATGAACCGCCAACTTATCCAGCATATGTTTTACGCAGCAGATGCCCTTCCAGCTGCAACCCATTACTGGGAAACATCCACACACACTCATTCACACACATACACTACGGATAATTTAGCCCACCCAATTCACCTATACCGCATGTCTTTGGACTTATGGGGGAAACCGGAGCACCCGGAAGAAACCCATGTGAACACGAAGAGAACATGCAAACTCCACACAGAAATACCAACCAACCCAGCTGAGGCTCGAACCAGCGACCTTCTTGCTGTGAGGCAATTGTGCTACCCGCTGCGCCACCGTGCAGCCCTGTTTCATTTCAGTTTAATATTATTTGTTTTAGTTTTCAAGTAATACGTTTTAAGTGGAAGAAGAAGAATTGTTCGCAGACATGGATCATCAGTGTTGCGTTTATAAATGTGCTAAAATGAAGGTTTTGTTTTCAATTCCCCGCTATGAGAGCGCAGCTGGACTTACGTGTGGATTACAGTGCACGCGACACTCCACAGAAATACGTTTGTAAGGAACATTTTTACCCGAGAGCTTTTCGCTTCTGGAAATGGTGAAATACAGATTTGCCACTCATCTTCTTTTAAAAAAGACACGGTTTCAGTTGGTGTTGATTGTCCTGTCTCTACAGATTTGGTAAGTGTGTGATGAGTGCTCTTTGTTTGTTTATTCAGAGGCAAAATTAGTTAGCAGTACTCTTTCAGTTTTAAAGACATACCTTAGTAATATCACTACAATATTATGGGCTGAAAGATCCGCTGTAAATGCTGCTCTCCGAATGTAAACATGTTAACAGCTTAATCAAACTATTACCGTCATGTAGTATTTTCACCGCATTTTGTGACAGGATAGTCTATACACACACAGCTTTTTGACGCTACCTACCGAGTGCATCTAAGTTACAGAGAAATGCTGAGGGGTTTTTTTTCTCCCATTCGCCATGCGGTATCAAACATTCCATTAAAACTAGACTCTTCCAGCAGTTTCTAGCATCCAATATCTCGTTTGTCACGGGCGGCATGCATGCAATGTTCCTGAATAAAAGTGAAAGTGCCAAACTGCAGTTAAAGTGGACAAATTAATAATTTGCCAAATAATTCGATTATTGATGTCCATGTAAACATAGTCACTGTCTCTTCCCCCATGCGTCTGTGTGTTGTTTTGCCTCTGTGAAAATCAGCGCGTGCCCAAACTGAAACTCTCATTTTTATGCAAAACCTTCCCTCTTTCCCTCCCCCGACACTCCCACCTAAACAGAGCCGGACTCTTTCCTAATACTTTCCTGACTTTTTTCAAACTAGAGGTGTGAAAACACCCTGCTGAGACAGGGGGGTTTCGTGGCCCTTTAAGGCAAATTATTTATTTTTCATTGGGTCAAGTGATAAAATTTAGACATGAACCATTACCCTTATTTATTTTAATTGGATGAATGAAAGCTTTTTTCCAGTGTAGGGAAAAAAATGCAACATTAAGAAAGTAATATTTTGGCCTTTTGCCTCTTCCTGCAAGTAAATAATAATGTTTTAAATTTTACCCAGGGGGTTAATATGCTGCTTTAAGGCAAACTGAATGAAACAGGTTAAACCCTGAATTTTATTTCACTTAATCAAACATAAAAATGTGCTTTGAATGAAAGACAGTTTCACTTTTTTCATTTTATTTAATTCAGAGTTCAGAAGTTCTGGAGCTTCATTATAATATCTGTTCTCTCTGTGTTTTATTCTATTGTCAGGATACAGTGATGGCGTTGCATGCGCTGTCCGTTTACGCCACCTTCAGCAGTGCAGAGTCCATGGATCTCACCATCAGAGTGAATGGAGGCTCTGGCACTGTTGCCATATTCAGCATAGACAAATCCAACTACCTGCTCCAACAGAGCCAAGTGCTACCCGTATGTAGAGAACTCTTTAACAAATAACACTTTTATTACACAGGGCTGATTTAAAATGATCAGTAAAGAAATTATTTAAAGTTACAAATTATTTATATTTCAAATAAATACTTTTCTTTTCTTTATTAGTGCTGTGTAAGCATTATCTTAATCAGTTTTACATGGATACTAAAATACATTTAAACTAAATAAATTGTTGCGTGTTTTATGATATGCTGTAATAGATTTGAACGTGCATTGTTTTTCTTATTATTTACCATCTATACGTAGACATTAAATGAAACAAGGTCATGAAAGTCATGGGAAAGACATGGAATTTTAGTAGTAAAACTGTGTATTAACGCTGTATATTAATGTTGGGTTTGCATTTACAGATTGAATCTAAAGACGGGGTTGACATTGAAGTGGAAGCAGATGGTACAGGCTTTGCTCTATTTCAGGTACATCTAAACAAGCATAGCCACCATAGTGTGTGTCAAGCCATGCTCAAAGAAAAATCCCTATTAATATATCATAGTGTACTATAACCCTACTTCACAAACCAGTTGCTTATTAAATGACTAGTTGACTATTTTGTATCATAATTTAACAGAATCATATTTACACTCAACAAAAATATTTAGGCCTAACATTGCATCTGATTGCATATCAAATTTCCATCCATTTGGATTATATATTTTTAACATAATTGAACTAATAAACGCTATTCATTCATTTTTCTTAGGCTTAGTCCCTTTATTTATCGGGCTCGCCACAGCAGAATGAACCGCCAACTTATCCAGCATATGTTTTCCAGCTGCAACCCAGCACTGGGAAACACCCATACACTCTCACATGCATACACATACACTACAGCCAATTTATTTTATCCAATTCATCTATAGCGCATGTGTTTGGACTGTGGGGGAAACCGGAGCACCCGGTGAAAACCAACGCCAACAAGGGGAGAACATGCAAACTCCACATAGAAATGCCCACTGACCCAGCGGGACTCGAACCAGTGACCTTCTTGCTGTGAGGCGACAGTGCTAACCACTGAGCCACCGTGTCGCCCCTAATATATGTTATGCGATTGATATTTGCTAGTTAAACATAAATGAAACAAATAAGAACAAGATTGATGTAATAATAGCAATGCATCCGATTAATGCATTAATTAATCTATTGTGTGGAGTCCATTTTGCCCCTGAATATTAAGTAAACCCATCTCATAGAATTGAACTAATTGGATCAGGCTTTTTCGATATATTTATACCATATTCATATCTTACAACTGATTACATCTAATAGCATTCAGTTTTAACAGGTTTAGATTGATTCTAAGGAATAAGACCAAATACATAAAAAAAAAAGATAAATTAAGTGAAGTTTCACAAACTAATTTCGAGAGGAGC
>CAIGQW010001014.1:4173994-4184922 GCA_903798125.1 Danio choprae
AATTGACATATCTCCTTTTTTCACTGTGAGATCCAGCTCGATCTCATGAGGAAATGTAGCTATTTTACGTGTCGTCAGTACAGTCCAAATGCCTTCTGTTATTGCGAAACTTCTTAAGAACATTTCATGTATATGATCGTTAGTCAGTGCAGCCTGTGGGCATGATCACGCTACAGATAATATAAGATGTATCCCTCACTGGGGTTTCACAGTAAAAACATAACCAGTTGGAATTGGTTAATAGTAAAGCAGAAATTCAAGAGTTCTACAGATGTTTCACATGTATTTTGATCTTGGTTTTCACATTTGAGCAAGCGTTATGGATGTGGCATTTGAGAAAGCATATGTTAACATTATATTGAAACATCTGTTTATATTTTCTAACTACTAACCACAGATTTATGGGATCACAAAAATATCAATCTGTAAACATATTTTAGATTTTAAATGAGGGAAATAAACATGCATGATGGATGTGACCAAAAAAGGCTGCGAGTTTGCAGTATACAACATACTTTGCAGAAATTCTGTGAATTAAACTGCACAACCCAAAAGAAACAGCACTAATCAAAAGAATAAGAGTCGGGTCACTATAGAACAAACATGATTGATTTTATTTTAATTTACATTGTTGCATTTATAAGGGAAACTCTTGGTTATGGATGTGACTCCTCTCTGATATGGATGTGACAGATGTGAAATTGGCACTTGTTTGACTTTGGCAAATCAAATAGAATGGTTTGAAAACGCTGACAGAGACATTTTTGAGTATAATAATTACTCAATAATAATAATAATCATAATTATAATAATACAGGCCTCACAGTGGCGCAGTGGGTAGCACGTTCGCCTCACAGCAAGAAGGTCGCTGGTCGCTGGTTCGAGCCTCGCCAGTTGGCGTTTCTGTGTGGAGTTTGCATGTTCTCCCTGTGTTGGCGTGGGTTTCCTCCGGGTGCTCCGGTTTCCCCCACAAGTCCAAAGACATGCGGTATAGGTGAATTGGGTAAGCTAAATTGTCCGTAGTGTATGAGTGTGAATGGGTGTGTATGGATGTTTCCCAGAGATGGGTTGCAGCTGGAAGGGCATCCGCTGTGTAAAACATATGCTGGATAAGTTGGCGGTTCATTCCGCTGTGGCGACCCCAGATTAATAAAGGGACTAAGCCGAAATGAAAATGAATGAATGAATGAATAATAATACAGTACTGTAAAATACAAGCCTACACAAAGACTTAGAAAAGGTTTTGCTATTTTTTTGGTGAACTTTTATTTTTTTCATTGCAAGGTTGACATTTGAATGGCATTGTTCATTCATAATGGACAGAATGGGCATTAGTGATGGCGATGTGTTTACTTTGCTGCAGTTTCACCTGATGAGCAAATGGATAAACACACTCAAGCAATAAAACACAAGATCATGCTTTATAGTGATTCGCTTGACAAAGTTACCATGTGGGCATTTGATTGTTTTGAACTCAACTTATCCATACGTGCACTGAAAGCTGTGTCCTTGCATTTTGTTGATTGAACAGATTCTTAATTGGATGACAAAAACATTTATCATAGTGATTAGAGTGAGAATTTATGAGAAAGTGTTGTATTACGCTCTGTAGTTTAAAGCAGTGTTTCCCAACCCTGTTCCCGGAGGCACACCAACAGTGCATATTTTGGATGTCCCCCTTATCTGACCCATTCATTTCACGTTTTGGAGTCTCTTTTTTAAATGTCCCCTTTAAATGTTAATCTTGTACAAGAACTATCCCAAATAATGTACATTTTATCAATGTTTCAGAAACCGCATTTCAATATTACTAATATTGAATTCAACAGTTCTTGAACATGAATGAGGTCTAAATTTATAAAAATAACACATCATCATCATCATCACTATGATGTTTTAATGTAAATATTGATTGTAAGTGAAATGTTAAGTACAGTAAGGACTTTTATGGTGCTAGATATGCTGGTGATGTGAATTACATACTGCAGGTACTTGATTTTGCAATTAACGGTGCTTTGAAAAGTCCTTTAATCTGCTGTTTATGAAAGAGTGGAAACCCTGGTGGATCATTCAGTTGTAGCATTTTAGAGACAACGGTTTCATACATAGTTTGATTTGCAGAGGATTCTAACCTGGAGGTCACGACCCCAGCTAGGGGTCACCAAAGACCTATACTGTAAAATAATGCTGGGTTCCACACAATCGATTTGTGTTGAAACAACATGAAGGAATTAAGTTAATGTATTAGTTTTCACAAATTTAAGTGGATTGAACGTAAAACAATTCAGTTGTCCCCCCAAAATCCTCAAGAATTGCATTGTTTCAGCTTATTTTTATAAATGTAGTTGGAACAATCAGCAAACATCGTTTTTTGAGTGTATAAGAGGTCGCCCAAATCACTCTAGTTTGATGGATACAAATAGAAATGTAACAGATACCAGTTTATTCATTCATTCATTTTCATTTCGGCTTAGTCCCTTTATTAATCTGGGGTTGCCACAGCGGAATGAACCGCCAACTTATCCAGCATATGTTTTACGCAGCGGATGCCCTTCCAGCTGCAACCCATCTCTGGGAAAGATACCAGTTTAATAAAAACAAATATTGCCGTTTTAATAACCATTTAAAGAATATTTAATCACAGCTATTAGATAATTGTGCAGTACATGGAGGTTCCGCATGCTGAGTAGGTTTTTTTATGTGAAAATATGGCGGAAGGCAGTGCTGAGGGAAAGTATATGAACTGAACTGTGAATTGATGAATTATGTGAATGCATACCCGAAGGGCATTTCCATTTCATTTTATTTCTGCCCAATAAAATAATTCAAACAGTTCTAACAGTGGTTTACAATGTGGATCATCCAGTTTTAGGCATGTAAATACCTTTGAAGACTCGTCATGTTTTTTCACAGGAAAGACACAGTTGGACGTGCTTCAGTGCCTCTGAATTGTTCACGTGTATTTCTGTGTCTCGATCCTTTCTCAACACAGGCCGTTCCTGTGGATTGTGTTCGAGGGTCAATACAAGGTCTTTCCCTTCTGACTTGGGCCCCTTTGAAATGGTTTCATGGGCTTAAAACGGCCAAGATTTCAACAGTAAATGAACACTTTCCTTAATACTGTGTAACTTTTCCATTATTTTGAGACCAGGCATGAACAAACTGTCTATACTAGATGTCGAATTGGACATTCTAGGTTGAATCACTTATATTTATTGAACAACGAAGCACCACCTTAATGTAATCACTGCCAAGCTGAACTTACCATCAAACATATTTTGTTGGATTGTAGAAGTTTGAATACCATTAGAAATTGTTTTTATCAAGAGAGCACTTTGATTAATATTTTTAATAAGGTACCACCAGGAAGAATCTTAAATTTTTTAACAAAAATTGAACTGAAACATCATATTTAACTGTGATTTTATGTGTGAATTATTTATTTCTATTTTATATATTTGTCTAAGTAACTTTTTATTGTAATATGAATTTGTTTTTATCATGTAATGTTTTTATGTATATCCCTTTTGCCATGAAATAGCCATAAGTTGCTGATGTGGCAATAAATAAATAATAAATAAATAAACTTGACTTTTCCCAGAATTCCCTGCTCAAATTCACTTTTCATGCTTTTTGTTGACATATATTTGTATGTTTATGTATTTTATTTTGGATTTGAATTTACCACAAAGCCTGTGGTAAGTGTAAATGTTTTGCCATTTTTTTAATGTAGATTTATACAGGGTTAATAAATAATCTTAAATAAAATAAAAATCTTTCAGTTGATGTGTGGTCTGTTAGGATAGGAGTTAGTTTATGTAAACATTTAAATAATTTTGGTTTAATTGTTTAAGATGTCTGAAAGACAATGTTGGAGAGAGGCTGTTTGTCCTGGTTTGAGCTGCATGTCTACCGTTGTTGTTAGCAATATTGTCTGAATTGATGAAATTGTGAATGTTGAAAGTTTTAATTCATTATGCCATTCCTTCTGGAAAGGGCTTCACTTGTAATAGTTTTCATTTTCAGCATGATAATGATCCGCTAACTGTTGTGAAATCCTATTTGGAGAAGGAAAACAGCTGATGAAACACAGACAGTTATAAAATGGCCTCCACGTGGCCCTGACCTGAATATTGCAGAGGCTGTATGAGATCACATGGACGGAAAAAGAACTATATGACACTCTAATCCTAAAGAAGAACTCTGGAAAGTGCTAATCGAAGCCTGACATTACAGCACAGCACATTATTTCAGAAAATGTCAGGACAATTAGAACAAAACAGTTTAAGCTGTGCTTGGTGCCAAGGGAAGCCACATTAAACATAGACTTTTGCCTGAAGAGGAAATGCTGTGCTGTTCTTGTTTTTTGTACATATTTTCTGTTTGTTTTTAATAAAGAGACTGATTGATTGGTATAGTGCTTAGGACTTTTGCATGTGTATATATACACCAATTATACATTACACAAACACATATAAATAAATACATGATGTCGTTTGGTTTGTAGAGCATTGGTCATGTCATTGAGGTCTGTACTGAGAGAGAATACTGACAGAGGATCTAATGGTGCAGGATGCAGTGTGTTTAGCTCATTATTGTTCTGGTGTTCTCTTTGAATGTTATGAAACATTCCCACTGCCAAGTGAATAAACCTGACCATACTTTACTGAAGCAGATATGATGATGATGGGCAGTTTCACACATTTGAATGAATCCACTGACACAACAGCACAAAAACACTTTATTTTCTTAATATGCATTTTTATTCTGAAAGATTCTTTAGTGCATAGAAAAGGGTTTTCTTTGTAGTCTTTGATATTTTTTTTTGTTCATTTATTTATGGTTTAACTTGTGGCATCTCATCATCAAAACATTTCAGTTATGAGTGTGCCGCACACAGGTGAGTGGGCTTGACTAACCGACACTTGCACCAGATTTGCACATTTGCACTGGACACGTTCTTACAATCACTCTATATCTTAATAAATTAACCACACTTTATGAAGTGTGTTTCATACAGGTGAGTGGGCTTAACAAACCACCTGTAGAAATACTTTTCTCTCTCTTACTCTATCTTTTCTCTCCCTTAGCACTATTTTTTTTTGCGCAAACAGTTCATCTGTATTAGTATTAGTGGTGTAATGGATCAGAAATCTCACGGTTCAGATCACATTAGGGTTTTTTAGTCACGTATTTTTACGTATTTCAAACACAGATTTGAATGCCGCGATTAATAATGAACATATGCAAATCACCATCATTTAGAATTTGTTTTGTGGGTGTTGAGATCCCGATCTTTTAATGATTAATCGTGCGGCTTACACTGAATGCATTAATGCAGGCTAAACAAGTAGTGACAGAAAGCACCTTTAATGAAACCCACCACATCCCGAATAACCCACCACAACTTCTTCCGTCATCATTCTATTTCACAGGAAAGACTAAATGCTTTCATACATGTGATTTGAATGACGCGAGAGGCGATCTCTGTGTGATCGTTACAAATTTAGGATTAATCTTCAAGTTCGAAAAATGTATTAATCTGTGGGTCACGTGTGTTCCGAACTGTGGGTTGTGATCCATACGAATCACGGATCAACCGTGATCCGTTACACCCCTTCTCTATATAATTAGCACTTCTTGTGTGTATTGCCTCTTATTGTTGAATCGCTAAATGTCTTAACTGTAAGTAGCTTTGGACAAAATTGTCCGCTAAATGTATCTCTTCAACAACTCTATTGTATTGTCTGACATTCCTCCTACATATTCATTTCAACCCATTAACTGGCATTTAAAATGAAGTTATTAATGTATTATAGTATTTACTCATTTAATAAAAAATACAGCACACAGGATTCTGCCTGATTTTGTTTATTAGTTGATCAATTCAAGTACTCCAACATTTTGTACTGCTAGAGTATGACGTATATCACATTACATGAAGTATAGCCACTTTATTTTAACATGACTGATCAGACTGTTGAGGAATCTGCTTCTAGCTTTGGTTAACTGGCCACTGGGGATTGAAGCGGCCCCAGAAGAGGATGCTCTTGGTGGGATTGTGGCGGATAAAGAAGAGGAAGGGGTGATCTGCCACAAAACGCTTTGAAAGCCCGTTACAACCAAGAGACATGACAACTCCATCACTGGCTGTAGCAGCAAGTATGCCATTTTCATCCACATTCACAGAGCACCCGTGAACCACTTTGGACAGTTTCAACTTTCCAGACGCCATGCGAGATAGGTTACAGTTGTCATCAAAAACGTCTGTCATACCCAGAGCCTTCATGACCTCCTCCAGGTCATACCTTTCATTCAGCTTAAAGACGGGCATTTCAACAGTCACCTCTGTGGATGTCATCCAGTTGGACTGAGTCCACATCAGAATCTTCTCATGAGTCATCGAGTCTAACAACTTGAAAGGGGAGAAAAGTAGGAGACAGATGCAGAAGACTGTTATTTTTTCCCCACCACATGTAATACAAAGCCATAGACTTCATAGAACTTCATAGACTTCATCATAATTATACAGTCCTAATTGAAGTGAAATTGGTGAAGCAGGTTTAGTAGCTGTTGATGGCAGCATTTCAGTCCAATTTACGCCCTTCACTCGCTAATTTGCCTCCACCTCATTCCCTCGGATGTACATCATTGATTACGTCACACTAGTGTCCACTACTGGCAGAAAACCTTGAGCACTTGGAAACTACCAACGCTATCTCACACCTAGGGATGCAATAATTATAGATTTTGGTTGTACGATTATAGTCTGAGGAATAATCACGGTTACCACGATTATTATGCATTCATTAATATCAAAACACTACTAGTTTAGAAAATCACATGAAAACTACTTATATTTTTACTACTTATTGTTATTTATTGCTGCTCATTAACCAATTAATACAGCACTAAATAATAATAAAAAACAAACAATAGTCCATTTCTCTTTGGACTTAAAAGTTTTTGGCATTTAAATACAAATAATAATTTTACACTGAAAATAGATGACAGAACAATGAATAAATAAATAAAAATATGAATAAATAAAAATAGTATTGGTCTAATGTAAATCCAAGCTACATATGTTTGGCGGGATGGGGCGTAATACAGTTAAGAACCGGGGGCTGGTGATGTTTGTGGTGTTGGTAACTGTGCTATGGACATTAAAATGTGCTACTATAGGTACTATAGACACTATAGCTAGAACATTTTGATGCTACCCATCAGATTTTGCTATCAGTGTAAATTTTAATGCAAAGTGGTGTGATATAAAGCTGTAACATGGCTCTAACCTGCCCCAATCCCTATCCCCAACCTCAGAACCATTCAAATACAGTGTTTGTAGCATAATCTGATGGGTAAGATAAAATGTAAGGGCATCGGGTTTGTGCAGCCATGGCGATCGGATACTATACCAAAGTTGGCGAACGGGGGGGGTGTACCGGAGACCGACTGTACCAAAAAGCTGAGGACCGGGGGGAATTACGGGAGTTTTCCGGGAGTTTCGAGAGATGGGTCTAAAATACGGGAGACTCCCAGGAAAAGTGGGAGTCTTGGTTAATAGCCTCAACCATAGTTAATCCAGTGTGCATGGGTATTAACCTTTGAACTACAAACATGGGCACAGTTTGCAGGTTGCAGCAGTTTTGTTTTGTGCAGAAATGTGGTGTTGAGTAGCCTTTATGATTAATTAACCATGACGAATTAAAGCGCGGTTAATAGTGAAATAGGTTAATAGTTGCACCCTTCTCACAGCAATTCATAACTTTTTGATTTAGAGGCTAATTCGTATGAATTTGTACAATCTCATTCGTACAATTTAGTACGATTTGCTCATCCCCAGTGATGGTTGGGTTTAAGGGTGGGGTTTGGTGCTACGCCTCCTTTTTAAAATCGTACATTTTCGTATGACTGAACTATGAATTCTTATGAATAAGCCACTAAACTGACAAAGCTTAAAATAGTTATGTTTACTTGTGAGATCAGACTGGATCTAAACTTTTTGTGATGTCACAACTGCATTGCATTCTGGGACATATAGGTGCTGGAGTGGACATATGAAGCCGACTCGCTCTCTCTCAATATTAAGGGCTCGAGGCTATGTCCATGTAAACTTCCCTCATTCACTTGATGATAGAAAAAATGGTGGCGGGGATTGCCCCGAGGGATCAAGGGAAGTGCAGTTTGCGAGTGTGTGTCTATAAGGAGTGAAACACAGCCCATGTTTTACCTTTTGCAGCCCGTTGCTCTGGTTTGGGAGTATGATGAGAAAGCTCACGTCTGGATTCGCAAAAGGGATCTCCAGCATCCGACTGTCAGCTTCAGGGATGTCACCTAGAGGAAAAGTGTTTGTCTGTTGCATCATTTGTCCATTTAGACCTTTGTCCTGACATTTGAAACACAGACAGAATAGACATTAGTTACGCTGATGTATTGAATTATAAGCATGATTAAGCTGCAGTTTTTCCTAAAAACCTAAATAACACACTAAAGCAATAAAGCACAAGAGGTCATGACAGACTTTCGTCAGAAATAATCAAGTTATCTTGACAAAGTTATACCTTATTGGTTTCAAGTGGATTGAATGAGTGGGGCCATTTATCCTTGAAGTGCATTACACTGATTAGAGCAAGAACGGAGTCCTCACTCACATCTCCTTGATCCAACAAATTCTTGATTCCATCTAAAGATCAAAAGAGTGGGAGATTATCAGAAAGGGTTTTAATTAGGGCTGACAAAATTCACGTGTTTAAAATGAAGGCAAACTTTTAACGGCACAAATTGTATCAACGTGCGATTAGGCCAACCAGTGTTTTCTGTTTGACCCGTGGCCTTGCCCATAGTTGGAAGAATATGTAAAGGATGCAGCAGTTGGAAATGATGGATACAAATGGTAAGATAATATACGTAACGATGTCCGTCAACAAGAAAAACGTTATCTGCATTATTCATTCAGTTTCTTTTCGGCTTAGTCTCTATTAATCTGGGGTCGCCACAGCGAAATGAACCGCCAATTTATCCAGCATATGGTTTGCACAATGAATGCCCTTCCAGCTGCAACCCATCACTGGGAAACACCCATACACACTCAATCACACACATACAGTACTCTATGGCCAATTTAGCTTACCCAATTCACCTATACCACGTCTTTGGACTTGTGGGGGAAACCGGAGCACCCGGAGGAAACCCACGCCAACACGGGGAGAACATGCAAACTCCACACAGAAATGCCAACTGACCCAGCCGAGGCTCGAACCAGCGACCTTCTTGCTGTGAGGCGATCGTGCTACTCACTGTGACACCCTATCTGCATTTTGTCGATGTGAATTAAGTTATGACTGCAGCAATTTGAGTTTAAAATATCACGTGAAGGCGAACTGATGCAGAGAACTCCTCCCCTCACCCGTGGTAGACCACAAATTGTTTGCAGGGACAACTCTACAAGCAATAAAATGCAAGAAGTGTGTGCGTGAGGGCTCACTGTATGGTCGTTTTTAACTGATACTGGTATATGGAGTCTTAAATAATTTTATTATATATTTTTTTGCTGCTCAGAGAGAACTGCACTGAGCATTATTTGTGGTGCATCTGTCCGTAAGTTTGAATTTTAGGAATTTAAATATTTAAATTTTATTTGTATTTTGGTCATTTATTCTTCTTCTTTGAGAACCAAGACAAAATTCTTTAAACATATTTTGACTGTTTAATTCATGAAAAAAATAGCTAAATATACAGGGGAAGAAAACCCTAGAAGTTAGGTTTTGGTATTCGGTCTTCAGCCTAGTGCTTCATTATGCTTCTGACGATGATTTGTATGTCGGCACATCCCTATACAACAATGTTATGTTTCCGTTTCTTATTGTGTGCCCTATAAAAGTCACTAAAGTTGCTGATGCTGTTATCGTTATGCAGTTTTTAAATGCAGCATTATATCATTTCAGCTGCATTTAGAAGAGATCAAATGTGCGATCTGATTTAATCGATTGCCAGCCCTAGTTTTAATGAAATATTGTCCAATGGCTGAATACAAGATAAAAAAAAAAGCAATTAATTACTCTCAGATGTGGTCTCCACCCAGCTGTTGATTCGTGTTCTTGCAGCCTCAGGATTTGTCTTGAAGTCAACATTCCTAATGCCAGCAAAACACCACTCGTCACATTCATCAAGGTACTTCTATCAATAGAGAAAGAGGGATCATGGCAGCATAACATCAGGGGCCAAATTCATTTTCAGGAAGTAAATGAACCATTTGCTGTACTTTCTCAACCAACTCACATCAAGAAAATCAATTGTCCTGTCTCCAAACATGCGATTATACAGCTTCAGGGGTCTGTCCTTCCCCCCTTGGTTGAGTGCCTCATACAGATCATGGTAAATCAATTTCTCACTGAAAAATTGGAGGCCCTTTAGAGAAACATAACAGAATATTGTTTAAAATAGAGTGAAATTCTGAGAATTTCAGGCGGTGAAGAAGGAATCGTCTTAAAGAAAGAATTGGAAAAATAAATAAAATTACAACAGTCAGTGCATTCAAGCATTCATGAGATGTTAATAGATACATTTGGAGTCCTGTGCACACCTCCTTCATCTGTTTGGCAGTATTGCTGTCGGCACCCAGAACAACCAGACCCAATGCAGAGGAGATGCTCAGGGGGGAGAACAGCACATTGCCTGTTGTCTTCTTGCAGAGCTGTTTCAGCAAGTCAAGAGAGAATTTTGTGTTTGCCTCAATCAAAGGTTCCATCATTCACAGCCTAGAATGAAGGAAATTCACTTTTAACTGTGTTAACCAGCACAGAAAACAGTTTAGATGTACAAGAATGTTCAAGCCAAGGTGTGTTACGCTAAAAATGATGTGTGATATATTGTGACAGATGTTTTTATTCCATTTTTTTGGGTGTAATTTTAATATATATATATAT
>CAIGQW010001014.1:4201264-4212349 GCA_903798125.1 Danio choprae
ATCAACTCACTGATTCAGATGATCTGTTCTGAGTGAGTCTCTGGTAAACAATTCACTGATTCAAATGATCTGTTCAGAGTGAGGCTGTTTCTTAATTCCAAGAACGCAGAGAACGGACTTGCGTTCTTGCCAAGTTACCTCGGAAGAACGAACTCAGGAGACCACGAGAACAGAGAACCTGTCCTGTGAGAAATGAGATGCTGCGTTCTTCCCGATGGTCACGTGACCTTCACGTGTTTTTATTGGAAAATTATTTAAACATTACAGCATTTATCAACACCTGAGTCAAATGAGTTATATCTCCGATCTTTAATAACAAATCTATATAAAATGCTGGGCTTCCCACCTACTTACTCAGCAGCAATGACTTCTGGGACTTCTCGAGCGAGTTTTGCGCTCAAGTCTGCATCGATATGTCCTCTATATCAAGAACACATCCGGGAACTTTCATGCGTCTTCTGTTCTTGCTGTCCTGTGTTTTGTAACTGAACTTTGACAGTTGATGATGACGTTACACGGGAACATAAGGACGCAAGAACACTGAAGAATGCATATTGAGAAACAGCCTGGGTTTCCAGTAAACAGCTCACTGATTCAAATGATCCATTCAGAGTGAAGCTCCGCTAAACAACTCACTGATTCAAATGATCTGTTCAGAGTGAGTCTCTGGTTAAAAAAACTCACTAATTCAAATGATCTTTTCAGAATGAGTCTCTGGTAAACAACTCATTGATTCAAAGAATCTGTTCAGAGTGAGTCTCCGGTAAACAACTCAGTGATTCAAATGATCTGTTTAGAGTGAATCTGCAGTAAACAACTCACTGATTTAAATGATCTGTTCAGAGTGAATCTCTAGTAAACAGTTCCTTATTCAAATTATCTATTCAGAGAGAGTCTCCGGTAATGAACTCACTAATTCAAATGAACTGTTCAAAGCGAGTCTCTGGTTATCAACTCACTGATCCAAAGATCTTTTCAGAGTGAGTCTCCGGTAAACAACTCGTTGATTCAAATGATCTGTTCAGAGTGAGTCTGTGGTAAACAGTTCACTGATTCCAATGATTTGTTCAGAGTGAGTCTCCGGTAAACAACTTGCTGATTCAAATGATCTGTTCAGAGTGAGTCTGTGGTAATCAACTCACTGATTCCGATGATTTTTTTCAGAGTGAGTCCCCAGTAAACAACTCAATGATTTAAAGGATCTGTTGTGAGTGAATTTCTAGTAAATAACTCAGTGATTCAAATTATCTGTTTAGAGTGAATCTGCAGTAAACAACTCATTGATTCAAATGATCTATTTAGAATGAGTCTCTAGTAAACAGTTCACTGATTCCAATGATCTGTTCAGAGTGAATCTCCGGTAAACAACTCACTGATTCAAATGATCTGTTCAGAGTGAGTCTCCGGTAAACAACTCGCTGATTCAAATGATCTGTTCAGAGTGAGTCTCCGGTAAACAACTCGGTGATTCAAATGATCTGTTTAGAGTAAATCTCCGGTATTCAACTCACTGATTCCAATGATTTGTTCAGAGTGAGTCCCTAGTAAACAACTCAATGATTTAAAGGATCTGTTGAGAGTGAATCTCTAGTAAACAACTCACTGATTCAAATGATCCATTTAGAGTTAGTCTCTGGTATACAACTCAATGATTCAAAGGATCTGTTCAGAATGAACAATTCCGTGTCCAGTAAACAACTCACTGATTTTACAAACTGATCTGAACGATATTCAGCGTATGAATTTGATTTCAAGTTTTCACTTGAATCATCGATAATTATCAGTGTGGTCATTGGAGCATGGCAAGTTTTGGTAACTCAACTTGCGAAAATTATGTTTGCTATTTGCTCAAACTACTTATTTAAATTAAGCTGAAACAACACAATTCTTAGGTTAGTTTTTTTTGGACAACTTAATTGTTTTATGTTCAATCCACCTACATGTGTAACTAATCATGTAATGCCTTCATGTTGTCCCAACACAAATTGATTGTGTTGAATTTTTTTACCGTGCATTGAGTACTTTTACTAATTAAGTGAATTTTAAAAAGATTTGCACTACGACTCAAACTATATCTGACTTTATACTTCTTCTGGAGGAATATTTGTACTTCTACTTGCCTAATTTGTGAGCTTCATCCACCACTGTTTATTCTGTGCGCACTAAAAGAGATTTACTCCGCCTGCAAGTGGCCCTTTCATTTGATTGTTCCTGATGGTTCAAATGGAAAGCGTCTGACTCCAAACCCTCAGTGCTGTCGGTGATTGATTGGTTGAGCTCCACCAATCTGACCTCTTGCTTATTTTAACAAGTAACAGTAACCCAATATGTCGAGCGGGGAGAGCTTGTGGGTGGTGGTGGCTCATTGGTCAAAGATCAGGGCTGAAAGCACAAAGGTCACAGGTTCAAAGCCCAGAAGGGGTTTTGGGTTCAGAATGTGAGGTTTGTTATTTTGAGCTTACATCATCAGGCCTTTAAGCAAGACATCTGAGCCCTAAAACATACGTGCATGAATGCATACTCAAATTGCAGGCAAGCGAATACAAACACTTCAAGCCACGCAAGCTCAAATTGATGGTATAACACAAGTCATGGCTAATTAGCTAAACTGTCTGCTAACTTTCGCTTGCAGTTAAAGTGTGAAATGACATATACATTTGCAGAGATTGATTGCTGAGATGTGTTGCTGTCACAGCAGAGGAAGAAAACCTGTTAAATACACAATTATCATAAAGAATTGTACTTATCCACAGCAATTAAGTTTTCTCTCCATTTAATGTTTCTCTATTGTCTAGTGTATGAAAGTGATTTGCTAGGGTATTTGCATAAGGCGATCTGATTGGCTAACGCCTGCATTGGTGCTTCAGAAAGGAAAATATTTTCAACTTTTGACCCAAGCGATGCCTGTGGATGACATGACCCAACATACCCACAATTCAGTTCAGCAATGCATGATGCCTCGCATTAAAATATATGAGAAGTGTTGAAGTGTCCATGTGGGATTAAAAATGTACAGTGTCTATTTTACTAGCGCACATTGTTGTTCTTTAGGTAAACAATTAATCAATACAAATTAATCCAATGAAAGAAAATTTTGTTTGGTAATCTTCAACCAAAGTCTGATCATTTGCTTCCGAAATTACAATGGCGGTCATTCTCTGTTGACGTCAGTTGGACAGCTTCAGACACAATATTCTTAACCACGTCCCTCTTACTGTTAGTTTGCTATAAGGGAATGATGCACAACAAGAAAGCCCATATATTCAATATTTTATTTCTGTTGGAAGTACATTAACATACTGAAATAAAAGGCTCAGCAACTTCCGTTTCACTTAGGCCCTTCCCAATTCTTTTTTGTACCCCTACCCCTTCCCCTTGGCCCTTGAAACAGAGTGTGAAGGGGAAGGGCTTCAAAATTTACCCCTAAGAAATGGGACACCACTACAACACCTGCACACGTCATTATAGGTCATTGCGAACTCTTACTACATATGAGATCGATGATGGCGACTGCTGTAGTTATTTCAGTTGCGTTACTTTTTGATATTCATCTTTAGGAAATCACTGAAGGCACATATCATGTTATCATAACGATATAATGTGGCAATAAGATTGTAACTGTACTGTGCATTTACACCGTGGCATCTATGTAAACATGAAAACAACATTAACATTATAACAGACACTTCTTACTTTCCTCTCAATAACAAAATAAACAGTGAGAAAGCAGCAGTTCAGAAAGCATCTGATTAATGTGGATGCAACTTAATGCATTTAGGCATGTGGACATGGTCAACATGATCTGCTGCAGTTCAAACCGAGCATCAGAATGGGGAAGAAAGGTGATTTAAGTGACTTTGAACGTGGCATGGTTGTTGGTGCCAGATGGGCTGGTCTGAGTATTTCAGAAACTGCTGATCTACTGGGAATGGTCCGAAAAAGAGAAAATATCCAGTGAGCGTCAGTTCTGTGGGCACAAATGCCTTGTTGATGCCAGAGGTCAGAGGAGAATGGCCAGACTGGTTCCAGCTGATAGAAAGGCAACAGTAACTCAAATAACCACTCGTTACAACCAAGGTATGCAGAAGAGCGTCTCTGAACACACAACACGTCCAACCTTGAGGCGGATGGGCTACAGCAGCAGAAGACCACAGCGGGTGCCACTCCTGTCAGCTAAGAACAGGAAACTGAGGCTACAATTCACACAGGCCCACCAAAATTGGACAGTAGAAGATTGGGAAAATGTTGCCTGGTCTGATGAGTCTCCATCAGCATGGATCCATCCTGCCTTGTATCAACGGTTCAGGCTGGTGGTGGTGTAATGGTGTGGGGGATATTCTCTTGTCACACTTTGGGCCTATTAGTACCAATTAAGCATCATGTCAACGCCACAGCCTACCTTTTTGTTTTGTTTTGTTGCTGACCATATCCATAACGTGCCATGTCATAAAGCGTGAATCATGTTAGACTGGTTTCTTGAACATGACAATGAGTTCACTGTACTCAAATGGCCTCCACAGTCACCAGATCTCAATCCAATAGAGCACTATTGGGATATGGTGGAATGAAAGATTCTCATCATGGACGTGCAGCTGACAAATCTGCAGCATCTGCGTGATGCTATCATGTCAATATGGACTAAAATCTCCGAGGAATTATCCAGATTAAGGCAGTTCTGAAGGCAAAAGGGGGTCCATGCCGGTACTAGTAAGGTGTACTTAATAAAGTTGCAGGTGAGTGTATATAAATGAATACTATTATAAAAACTGTCCCTAAGATCAGTTAAAACCATTTATGGGTTCAGAGATCAGAAAAACTACATTTCTAAATGTTTCAAAATGGTCTCATGAAATATGAATCTGAACAAATGATTCACAAACATCCTGAAGCTTTACAAAAGCAGTGTTACAAAAATGGTATCAGATGTGTCCATGTGTAATTAAGCAATGATTCATGCTCATAAAAGAAGACCGACGTCTCGTTTTTAACTTTTATTGTTCTGCAAACATATTTGCATTGCTACCAATTAGCTTAATGGAGGTAATTAACAACTTCCTTGTTCAGCACAGCAGTAGCATAATACATCCTAACAAAATGTGCAATTAAAGGTGATTTACTTCCTCTAATTGTACTTCACAACATAATTAAAGACTTGCTTCAAGCTTTTACTTCAAAACAACTCCAAAAAAAATCTGCATGTTCTAGAAATGAGAAACATGTCCCTTAAGAAACCTCCTCCCTGAAAGAAGGTTCTCCGAATCATTTGAAGCTCCACCCCAAGTTTTAAAGATTTACATCTGATTCCCAACTATATGGGATGCCAGATTTGTACAGAATTATGTGCGCTGAGGAATTTCCTTGCGATGGCTCACTTCAAACATCTGAGCTGCACATGAGGCTGACAGCATGGGAAGGCCGACCTGTCAGAATTTTTCACACAAACCGAAGGCACCGTGGAGAATTTACAAACACCTCATTAGAAGCCGAAAGCTTTAAACTGGGACCGTGTGCCGTTCCTAGAACAATTGGTAATGTGGGATGAAGGTCTAAGTTCAAACCTCGTGATTTACCCCAAGCGAGACTCACACCCGGACCCTGAAGTCCACAAGACGTTTTCTGGAAGTCCAGTAATAGTGTATGCCATATTACAATTATTTTGTCACTCAATGTTTTTGTCTGGTTTTCCAGCACATTGTAAAAATAATTTTTCGAGGGTAATAAAACAAGGATTATTATACAACCCCAAATCAGAGAAAGTTGGGACAGTATGGAAAACACAAATTTAAAAAAAGAAAGTATGTGATATCTCTTATTACATAAGAAAGTGATTTCTAAATTTACTTTGACTTGTATTTCATTGCAGACAATACAAACAACATTATTCAAGGTGTTCCTCGTGATTTTATTGTTTTTTCTTTTTAATTAGCACATATTCCAATTTTGGTTCTTGCAACACATTTCATAAGTTCATAAGTTCAGAAGTAAAGCATTTGCCCCTTTGTAATGTTGCCATTCCTTTTCACAACACTTAAAAGACTTTAGGGACTGAAGACAAGTGATGAAGTGTTTCAGGTGTAATTGTGTCCCATTCTTTCTGCAAACTTAAGGTGGGCAACAGTACAGGGTCTTCGTTGTCACATTTTGCGCTTCAAAATGTGCCACACATTCTCTATCGCAGACAGGTCGGGACTGCAGGCAGGCCAGTCAAGTACCTGTATCCTCTTCCTCTGCAGCCAGGACTTTGTAATGTGTGCAGAATGTGGTTTTGCATTGACTTGTTGAAATATGCATGTACAGCATATTGTGCTCCAAATTCTCTATGTACTTTTCAGCATTAATGGTGCATCACAGAAGTGCAAGTTACCTTTGCCAAGGGCACTGACATAACCCAATACATGACAGACCCTGGCTTTTAGACTTGTTGCTGGTAACAGTCTGAATGATCCTTTTATTCTTTGGTAAGGTGCACATGCCATCCATTTCTCATTTGAGTTTTCCAAACTTTCAACCCCCCTGTGGCGAAAATCAAATTTTTTGACCTTTTATAGGGCACTCACTAGCCATGTTTCCATCCAAAGAGGAGAATTAGCAGCTGAGCATTTATACTTCTGCACGCTGTTTGTGTTGCACTGCAATAACACTTCCAAAACACTAGCTGGCAGTAGGTTTTTATGTTCCTCTGTGTCGAGTTTCTTCAACTTTTTTTTATTTTTATTAATGCTACCTTAATGTACAAGTAGCTAAAACTCGCTCATTCAGAGGTGGGAACCAGCGGACGTGCAACAACTTTAATCATAAGGTAAACACAAAACAAAAGTTTCCCTCCGGAGCTCCTTTACGGCACTCGACACTTGTAAACAATCGCTCCATTGGGCTCACGGCTCTCAGCACCGCCCACACTAGTCACCACTACCAAGCCGACCAATCACAAAGCTTGCGCTACACACCGTTGCGACATGTAGTTGCATTTTTTTGAGAGGTGCGCTTCAGCGGCGGTGTCAGCCACGGCAAGGGGTATGAGATTGTGTGAAGGCTGTGCCGGACCATATGCGTGCGCTTGATGCAGCAGTATAAATCAGCCTTTATGCTCAACTGGAATATCGCATAAAACATTTGCGTTTTTCTTTCCAATGAGTCAAAGAGAACATAATTAGGGATGGAAATATGGGGATGGAAACATAGTTACTAAATTACTCATTGGAAAAAATAATGGAGTATAACTGGGGGTTATTACTAAACTTTTGAACTTAAACATTTTGATTAATCAATTTCAGTGAAGGTACCAAATATGGCTACTCACCCGATAAAGGTTTAATGTTGTGTTCTTAATACACTTACCCATTTACACAGGGCGCCAGGTGTCAACGCTTCCCATTCATTTTGAATTTCTGACATCAGGCGTTGCCGAACTGCATTGTGGATCCATCGGCACGGCTTCAGCAGCGTTGCTCGCTCAAGTCCCAACGGAAGCGTCAGCCAATCAGATCGCTTTATGCAAATACACCAGCTCAGACAATAGCTAATTGCGGACTAATTTCATTGGCTGATGCTGCTATGACAATCGCGTCAGCCCCAACTTCAGACACGCCCTCCATCAAGCGTTGGCGCTGAAGCCCCGTGGGAATGGCACATTCAATACAAACCATCTGCAAATTCACAGCTCAGAAACAATGCTGAGAAGTTTCTCCATAAAACGACAGCAGTGTACAAAAGACAAAATATCCTCAAAGCATTTCTGTCTAGATGGAAGGAAGCTGTGAAAGGGAACATCGAGTAACACATTATTATTAGCTATTTGATACTGTAGTACAGCCAAACGCTAATGATGTCAATCACTTGTATGAGTCCATTGATTGATTTCTTGAACACATCGGCCAATCAGAGGTGTTTAAAGTAGTCACAATCCTCTGGCTTCTCAAAGTCCACATTTTACACCACATGGTTCAAGTGACAGAATCCCATTTCTTTTTCCTCCCATGTGGCGCAGATCAGAAATGGCCCACGTACGTGCAAGCAGGCAAAAAAATCACATAGATTTAGATCAATTTCAGGCCTCATTCATCTGTGGAAATAAATTCAGTATGAATCAGATATGTGCCTGCAGTGTAAGCAGGTAGATTGTATATTTATCTCATCATTATTTACCTCATCATTTTAAACATTCATTCATTCATTTTCATTTCGGCTTAGTCCCTTTATTAATCTGGGGTCGCCACAGCGGAATGAACCGCCAACTTATCCAGCATATGTTTTATGCAGCGGATGCCCTTCCAGCTGCAACCCATCACTGGGAAACATCAACACACTCTCATTCACACACATACACTACGGACAATTTACCTCACCCAATTCACCTATACCGCATGTCTTTGGACTTGTGGGGGAAACCGGAGCACCCGGAGGAAACCCACACCAACACGGGGAGAACATGCAAACTCCACACAGAAACGTCAACTGACCCAGCCGAGGCTCAAACCAGCGACATTCTTACTGTGAGGCGATTGTGCTACTCACTGCCCATTGTGCTGCCCATCATTTGATCATTTAAAAAAAAAATCAGTATAATATCAATATTCGATTCGATGATCAAGAAACATTTCTGATCATTAAAAGTGTTGAAACGATGATAAACTGAAAAGTTTGCTTTGCTTTTTTTTTATTTAATTATACTTTGATCAAGGAAAGACAGGTCAAATTGATCAAAAGTAAAGACATTTGTTCTAAATTAAAATGAATAAATGATAAAAAATATATAATAAAAAAATATTTGATTTAAATGCTGTTCCTTTGATTTATCATTCATTTTCCTCCAGCTTAGTCCCTTTATTAATCTGGGGTCGCCACAGTGGAATGAACCGCCAACTTATCCAGCATATGTTTCACACAGCGGATGCCCTTCCAGCTGCAACCCAGTACTGGGAAACATCCATACACACTCATTTACACACATACACTACGGACAATTTAGCTTATTCAATTCACCTATAGCGCATGTGTTTGGACTTGTGGGGGAAACCGGAGCACCTGGAGGAAACCCACGCCAACACGGGGAGAACATGCAAACTCCACACCAAATGCCAACTGGTCTAGCCGGGACTCGAACCAGCGAGCTTCTTGCTGTGAGGCAAAAGTGCTAACCACCGAGCCACCGTGCTGCACCCGTTATGATTGATTTCTGAATAATCATGTGCTAATACTTAGGATTGGAAACATCAAATCAGATGTTTATTCATTCATTCATTTTCATTTTGGCTTAGTCCCTTTATTAATCTGGGGTCGCCACAGCGGAATAAACCGCCAACTTATCCAGCATATGTTTTACGCAGCGGATGCCCTTCCAGCTGCAACCCATCTCTGGGAAACATCCATACACACCCATTCACACTCATACACTACGGACAATTTTAGCTTACCCATTTCACCTATAACCCACGCCAACACAGGGAGAACATGCAAACTCCACACAGAAACGCCAACTGACCCAGCCAAGGTTTGAACCAGCGACCTTCTTGCTGTGAGGCGAACGTGCTACCCACTGCGCCACTGTGAGGCCCTCAGATGTTTATATATTCTTAATATTATATGTGAGTATTATGAATACATGCTTCTATTAAATTTAGTGCTGTCAAACTATTAATCGTGAGTAATCGCGTACAAAATAAACGTTCATATTTACGTATGTATATTTAAAAAAGAATCATTTGAATCAATCTAAATGAATGAATTTTTGTTTTTTTTTTGCAGATATTTTCCTAGTTTACATATTTGTAACCACAAAACAAGACCAAAATTCCTTTCTGCAGTGTTGTATTTCTGGCTGTTTCCTCGATCTTGCGTAAAACCATCTGACTGTCTGACCTGCCGCACGGATCTTTGCGATGTCAACTCTCGAAACGCACAACAGTAAATCAGCGGAGGTCATGATGAGAAGCGGCACAGGAAACACAAGGCTCAAATCAATACTGTGTCCAAGGAATGAAAATCAGAGGTCGGTGCGCACTTAATTTGAGTGCCCTTAAGATGCTTTTCATATCATCTGTCTGTATAGAAGTGACATGTGGGGCAGTAATAGCTTCTAATTGGTGTGTGTGGACAGGAGCGCGAGGTGAATGATAGAGGATCGTGAGCCGAACGCCGCTCAGGAGACACAGGCCACGTTTTTGAAGATCTGTTCTGAGGTTTTGGCAAGGCTGATTAGAGGTTATGACATCCAGACGCAGTCTAAGCCTGCAGGTTTGCATGAGTGATAGCAGACCAAACAGGCCTGACTCGTGCTAATGTGGGATCTTAAGGAACGCTCTGTCTTCTGTTACAGTAAAAAACATGTTTAGCCAGAGATTTACGACCGATGCGCTGTCATACGGCATTCAGAATTGTATTTTAAAAGCTCAAAAATTAACGATTTAAGCTATGTGGTTGCTGAGGTGTTCTGCATGTCTAGTTGTTTGCTTTAGTGTACGGTTTCTAAAGTGTTGGTAGGTGCTTGTTACAGTATGTAGTTGTTCAGGTTTAAAGGTTGGTTGCTGGGGGCTATTAATGTATTTGTGGTTGCTATAAGGTTGTTAGGGTGTTAATATGGTTGCTAAGGTGTTGCTAGGTGTGGATGCTAGCAAATACTGAGTCTATATATGTGTATCTAGTTGTTTGCTTCAGTGTACAGTCTCTAAAGTGTTGGTAGGTGGTTGTTGTGTAGTTGTTCAGGTTTAAAGGTTGGTTGCTGGGGGTTATTAATGTATTTGTGGTTGCTATGAGGTTGTTAGGGTGTTAATATGGTTGCTATGGTGTTGCTAGGTGTATGAGAATCTAGTTGTTTGCTTCAGTGTACGATTTCTAAAGTGTTGGTAGGTGGTTGTTGTGTAGTTGTTCAGGTTTAAAGGTTGGTTGCTGGGGCTTATTAATGTATTTGTGGTTGCTATAAGGTTATTAGGGTGTTAATATGGTTGCTAGAGTGTTGCTAGGTGTAGATGCTAGCATTGTCAGAGTATATATTAGTATCTAGTTTGCTTCAGTGTACCATTTCTAAAGTGTTGCTAGGTGCTTGTTACAGTATATAGTTGTTCAGGTTTAATGGTTGGTTGCTAGGGG